>JAYDYQ010002160.1:0-11748 GCA_034814905.1 Penstemon davidsonii
GTAAAGATTTTGTGAAAATCAATTTCTCCATGTTTAGTTCGCTCACGAAAGATAGGATTATTATCTCTATGTGAAAGCAATTAAGCAATTGCTGTAGCCATATGAGTTCACTTGATATATTGAGGACTTAGAAATGGTAGGTTGCTATTTAGATTTCCAGGAAACTAAAGAATTTCCTAAGAAAACACAAAATACAGTAGTAGACCTTCTTGTATCTGGACAAGAACTCTGAATAGGCCTTTAGAGTAGATGTTGTATCCTCCAGTATTTGCAAAGATTGTGTTTCTTGCAACTTCTATTCCTAATAAGTACTTGAGTTTTCCCAAATCCTTAGCTTTCAAATGATCTTGAATAAAAAGCTTGAACTTAGATATTTCTTCAACATTAGGACCTGCAATTAAAGTATCATCAACATAAACCAATAAACACAAAAAAAGAATTATTACGTCCCTTAATAAAGAGGGAATTGTCTGATTTTGACTGTTGAAAGCCATATTTAAGCAAACATTCAGTGAATTTGAAATTCCACTGTCTTGAAGCTTGCTTTAGTCCATGTAAGGACTTTGAAGCTTACAAACCAATTTTCCTGACACTGTGGCCAAAACTTAAGGCTTATAACCCAAAGGCAAATCCATAAAAACCTCTTCATGTAGATCCCCATTAAGAAAAGCATTGTTGACATCCATTTGGTAAATATCTCAGTTCTTTGTAGCTGCAAGAGCTAAGAAAACTTTAACTGAAACTAAGTTTTTGAGGTATTCATAGGGAGGGAGAGAGTCTATTTTCATAGGTTTACCATATCCTTAGGAGAAGTAATTGCATTTAAGAAGAATTCTAGTGGTTGAATTGAGGAAGAGTTCTACTACGGACAATAGTGTCGAAGAAAAAATGTTGCTTCCGGAACAAAATTTTGATTCTAACTAATTTACCCTTAATTACCATGTATTAAATATTTCCTCATAATTAAATATAATCCCTTTCCTTCCTAGTTCCCGCTCTTCTCCATTTTTATAGTATTTGATTTTTACATGGCAGTGAATGCAGACCCCATTTACCACAAATTATGACGTAGACTCGACCACTTGGACGGATCTTAGGCAAGCGCCCCACCTAAGTGCAATGATAGTGAAGGTTGTCAACCGTCATGAGCCTTTTGTTATGACATTGAGAGAGCTCAACCCCAAAAGCTAGTTATTGTAGTAGGAAAACCCAATGCCATGTAAACCTCACATTAGCATTCTTTCATATACTCCTTTCAATTGAAAAGAATTTTTGAAGTACCAAAAACTAATGAGGTTATAGAATAAGGAGGAAACAATTTAAAGTCTAATTCCCTCCTAATTAAGACAATCCTGGCCGGCTTACGTTAATCAAAAAGTACCGTTTCATAGTTGCATCTATAACTTTCATTGAAAAGAAAAAGAGACTCCATAACACCAACTTAATTTTTTTAATTGGATTTTACAAGAAAAGATTTGTTAAAATGACAAGTTACTCTGTGAGTAACATCTTTATGCTTTGGCATTTTATATTAATTTGGCATGAAGGAGATGTTAAACAATGATCTTCAATAGTTTCAATACACATCTACAAACAATTTATACATCCTATCACATTACGAAAACTCATGTAATCTTAGTAAGAAACAAATTGTATACATATATATATATATAATCTAATGCTAGAATAATATTCACTAATCTCTTCACTAACTAATACAGTGTGCAAGGGGCCAGCCGTACCAAAACCGACCACACATAAAGAATACACAACAATTGTAACAATACATCAATCCATAATCCTTAGCAAGACTCATTGTCTCCTTGAATCTTATTACTCGATGGTTTTCCGACCATTAAACATTGAACCGGAGGGATTGTAGGAGAATAAAGCTGCCCGAAAGTCTGCCAACAAAACGGATCATACATATGATATCTTTCTTGTTGTGGCTTCAATTGTATGTTAGTAAGAGTCACATCTGTACATGGTATGTTATCGCTGCACGCTAAGTGCACTGGCTTTACAGTATAAGTTCCTCGTATGTTTTCGAAGTTTATGCCTGATAGAGCCACAGCAGATGTTTGGTTCTTGCATTTCATTTTGTCACAGTAGAATTGATCGATAACGATTGGTAGTTGGACCTCGGATACTTGTATGTTTGAGAATTGTATGTTTTGAACCGACCCTGATCCGCCCTGAAAAAGTAGCGTTTTTGTAAGATTTTGATGTTATTTGTTATAGAGGAGCTAAATGCAAAAATACCCCCTGTGCTTTGTCTAATTGGCAATCCCCCTCCCTCTGTGTTATGTTTATTAGCAAAAATCCCTTTGTGTTCTTTTTTTATTAGCAAAAATCCCCATTTGAAATTCCTTTATAAATCAATATGGAGGTTATTGCCAATATCTTAAGTGAACAGGGGGTTCTTGCCAATTTTTTAAGTGGACAGGGGGGTTCTTGCCAATTATTTAGGTGAATAGGGTTGTTTTTGCAATTTTTGGTGAGGGTATATTTGTCATTCTTCTTGTAAAATATGTACTCAGGCTTGGGAGGCTTTTTTTTTGCCATTATAAAAATAGTGCTGGGGAGATTTTTAGTAATAAAAATAACACAAAGGGTTTTTTGCTAATTAGGCAAAGCATAGGAGGTACTTTTGCATTTCACTCGAGTATTAATTGTTAAATTTATTTACCTGCCAGGTTTTTATTCTGACCCCATTCATCGTATTGTGCATAATAATGTCACGAACCGTGATATTAGATACACAAGCCTTGGTGTTCTCTTTTCCTAGCCCTCCGATACTTATGCCATGTCCAGGTCCGCAATTAACATTATGTACGTATACATTTGTGCATCCAGTTTGTATTGATACACAATCATCCCCTGCAATGAGAAAGATAAGAAAATGTTAAATATTTTAAGTACAAATATAATATATTTACATTAAATTCTAATCTTTTAAGATGAGTCCTTTTCTATGTGGCCGGAAACATGTTCTAGAGTATCTCTTTTATTACCGTATAAAACATGACAATTCTGATAAACTGGGGCCAAAATTATGTGGACAACATGTGTGTTTGATTGATGAATGGTTCATATGTGTCAATTCGTGAGTGGTTATTTAATATAGGTCCCCCCCCACCATGAACATAAATGGATCACAAATTTGTCCCATTTATGCAAATTCTGTTAAATTGAAGAGAATTATTTATTTACCACAAGCAATATTTGAACTTCTTATAAGGACATCTTTGGAATTCTGCAGGTGTATTCCATCCGTATTTGGACTGTCTCCGGGTGACGAGACACTGAAATTGTACACCGAAACTCCAATGCAGTTATCGAATTTCAAATGGCATTGAGGGCTATTTTGAATTATGATTCCTGTTACTGTCACATTGAAGCTCCCATAGAATCTAAGTGCCTGTATGTTAAAAAATTCACCCGTTTTACTATCTTTATTTCATTAAATAATGCATAAGGTAAAAATAATATGTGGTCCTTACAGTTGGTTTTATGCTTGGCATTTTGCCCCCAAGTGAGCTTGTGATCTGCCACAGAGAAAATTAGTTAGAACTCAGAACAGACATAAAGACAAGACAAGTAGTTGAGTTCGGACAAGGTATTAAATTATTACAGGAGTCGGAGGCTTATTTCCAAATGTTCCATTTAACGGGATTATGAGCTTTGATTGATCGTCTAAGGGATCGTCTTCATATGGAGAACTTTGCCACCAAACGGCTCCGTTTCCGTCTATTGTGCCGCTTCCTTTAATTGTAAGTCCTACCAGTTTTGTGAATTGAAGCCATTGTAATAGGCCTGAGCCCCAATGACTTGAGCCTGTTGGGGCAATAATTGTACCATCTAACTGCAGAAGATTAATAAATGACACATGGGATTCAATAAATTTTGTGATATTGAATTTAAATGAAATATTGAGTTTGTTATTGGTTACCTGGAAAACAATATTGTGTTGGCAGTATGGACCGGAAAATGAGATGGGGCCTACTAGGAATACATATTTTGCTGGGACATTAACTGTTGAGGCTTCGACTTTACAAGCAGCTGCCCAAGCAGCTTGGAATGCCTGCATTTTCACCACAGAATTAGGATTGTTTTAATACTTTTTTCTCGATTTTAAGGGAAAATGCACTTTCAGTCCCATAAGATTGGATAGTCTCGCTGTTGATATAACTGCACTTTTAGTAATAAATGCACTTTTGGTCCCACCAGGATGTAGGATTAAAAGTGCAAAACTGAAAAATTATGTGGACCAGATATATTAAATAGAGACTATTCTATGAGATCAAAATTGCACAATTGGACCAAAAATGCAAGTTTATAGAGTGTCGGACTAAAAGTGTAATCTATTTAAAACTTGGGACCAGCAGTGCAATTAGGAGTAAGGGATCAAAAGTGCACAATTAAGACCAAACATGCAAGTTTATGGAGTGTGGGACTAAAAATGCAAAATATTCAAAACTTCAGATCGACAGTGCAATTATAAGCTTGGAATCAAAAGTGTACAATTGAGACCAAATGCCAGTTTATAGAGTGTGAGATTAAAAGTGTAAAATATTTAAACTTAGGATTAGCAGCGCAATTATTTTAAGTATGACTGTATGAGGCCAGAAATGCTGAGGTGATTAGCAGTGCAATTATTATAAGTATGAGGCCAGAAATGCTGAGGTCAAACATCGCATCAATTGCTAGATGTTGGATTTGTAATGTTTTGGAACATTATAATACGTATAACATCATATACAGTTGTTAGTTTGAGTAGAACAAAGTTTGGTGTTAATATCTTTGGAATCAGGAAGAAATCTGTCATGATAAGAATCCAATTGAGTGGGACCCACTTGTCCATTCCTTTGGTAGTTTTTATTGTTGCAAATAGTAATATAAGGTCTCTTAATTAAGACTTTTGGGTAGTCTTTTTTAACCAACACATGTGCAGGTGGAAGTATATCACAAAGTGCCTAATGTTTGTCCAAGAATCATCATATTATGTATGGACCAAAATTCCCTCTTTTACATTTTGGCTCACGTGACCACATAACATGCTCTATAATGCAAATTTATGGTCCCTTATATTTAAATCTAAAATAATTTCTCTAATTCTAAACAACCTAAATATAAGTCGATATTATCGATTCTGGTTTCATAGGGCTGCTCTGAACTAATAAGTACGGATTTCAAAGATTAGCTTAACATCACAAAATCACGACCCTTTCATTTTTCAATGAAAATTTGTACATTCGAAGAAACGCGTGTAGCGATTGACTAGTACCGGTAATTGGTAGCTTTGTACATGCCAAAGTATGTAGCTAGGTTTATTTTATTATAAACAGGGGAATTGAAAACAGGGGAATTGAAAAATTGAGACAGGGGAGTTGATTTTGTCCCCGGAAGCTTATCTAGCTACATACTTTGTACAATGACACATTTAACTTGGTATTTCATGACCAAATATTGCAATTATTCAATAATTATGATCTAGGAGAAAATCTATAATGAGAAGAGGGTGTAACATGAGTTAAAGTTATTACAAGTTGGCAACATGCCACTTCAATTACCTGTCAATTATATGAACTTTTTATAGTAGTAATAATCATGAGAACCCTTAAGTTCTACTAGAAAGAATTGAATGGAATATTAAATGTCAACAACATTTTGAGAATCTATGGAATTTTACCAGGGAAAAGCAAAATTTGAAAATTTGGGAGGAACAAAAATTTATAACATTGATTAATTATAGAATTAATTTTACCTTAGTGTCATCTGTTTTTCCGTCGCCTTTAGCACCAAAATCCAACACATTATATACAGTAGAGTCAGGTGCATTCTCTTCACCTTTATTAGGCGGCGGTAAAGCTGGTGGAGGAACGGCAACCTTTGGCGGCGATGGTGGTGGTGCTTTTTGTTTAGACTTACCGGCATTGCCATTATGGTTATGGGAGCCATGACTTTTTCCTTTTTTCTTATAAAGAGAAGTTGTCGTGCTTCGACTCTGCCTCCAATGCTTGCCTACTCTTCTTGCATTGCTAATTTCCATATTGGAAAAACATAGGAAAAGAAAAATGATGAGCATGAATGTGATGTTCTTGAAGCTAAAACCACCCATTTTTTGTACAATGGAGGGTGGTTCCGGTGGCGGAGGTGGTGGAGGAGATGGTGTGTTAATTATTGGCAAGGAAACAGAGTATGTATTCTCAAGGTTTATATAGTAAGTATTAGTCTTGTGACACTTTGACTGTTGGAGGAGACATGAGGTGGAGAAGTTTTGTTTTTAATCTTAGGAATTACATGTCATAATTCTTACTAAAAAAATAAAAATAAATATTTAATTAAGAATACAACTTTATACTGGTTTGTGTCAATTTGAGATGGACCACGTCCTATCCCAACAAATAAGTTACTTTACACCAACATGTGTTTGATTTAGTTGAAGATTTTAGTCCTCACGTAATGTATTTGACGCACTTCAAAATAAATGATGTTAGATTTAACATGTGAATAAACTTAGAAAAAAAAGTACTTAAAAATGATTAAGCACAAGTTTTTAAAAAAAGTTATGATTATTCTCAAACATCCACATAAATTTCACGACTTTGTATTTAGAGAAAATCGCCCTTTCCTCTCTTAACTTACAGTCAAGTTGTATTTTTTCCCTGAACTTAATTTTTTGTACTATCCACCCTGAATACATGAATGTTGCTCTTTCCCCTCTGAAACTCTTTTTCGATCAGTTTTTCAACCAAAGTAGGTCACGTGAGATGCACATGTCAATGTGTGTGGTGTTTCATCATTTAAAATCAAGGGGAAAAGTGCAAAATTGAAGTAAAGGGGGGAAAGTGCAAGGAGCGTGTAAGTTGAGGGGGAAAAGTGCAACTTTGTTGTAAGTTTAGGGGGCAAAACATAATTTTTACAATCAAATATTATTAAAAGTGCAAAAAAATATGGAATTTTAGATATTATGTATTATCGTATTAAGATATAAATGATACAGAAGAAAAAAAAAAAAAAAAAAGACAAACTTTAGTACGAAATCAATAAATGTAGATACAATTATATTGGTTAGACATTATAGAGTGGGGATATGTATAAAATTAAGCATATTATACTTTCATGTTTAAGTTCATTTTGCAAGTTTTGCATTATAGTCTTCAAATAAAAGTTTCAAATTGTTACAAATTGTAAAAAATTAATACATATAGTTTGCAATATGAAATTGTGAATTTTCTAGTTGAGATTTGACATGGGAAGGAATAAAGAAGCAAATGTATTAATTAAAGAAGCAAATTATGCTTCCAATCAAAACATCATTTTGAGTTTGAGTTCCCCCCAACCGCGCGCAAAATAATAAAGTACGTTCAGGGGGGAAAGTGCAACTTGACGATAAGTCTAGGAGGGAAAGTGCGATATTTTCCCTTTTATTAATAAGCTGACTTACTAGTGAATTTTCAACTACCTTTAATGGAAAAATTCTTTCAGACGAAGGGAAACCAAGATATGGTGTTAAAACTTAAAAATATGTTAAAATACTCCACAACTTAAAATTAATTCCTCTATAGTCTTGCATTAAATGTTTGGTATATCTTTGTGAATCTTGGTTAAGATGAGAAATTGTTTATCTGACTGGTCCAGTTTTGTCACATTAAAGTTTGTTGTAGCTTGTGACTCTTTTTGGTGTCCACGCAAATACATTAACTTAATTGAATGAGGTAGTTTCTCAAATAAATAAAAATTAAAAAAGAAGAAGAAGAAATTAAGATTGAATGAGCTAGTGGTGTATTAAGAATGCTAATTAATTAGCCAGTTGGACTAATATAAAACATAACAAATTTACAATTCTAATAAGATAAAACATTGCAAGTGTAAAGATCTAGGATGCACGAGTAAAATCCTACTTCAAATAGTGTATGCAACCCTTTTTTCTTTTCAAATATTATGTAATGCATGGATTTATTTTTAATTCAATAAAATTTTGCATGGTCTTGGGACCGTAACCTAATAAGCATATACAATATGTTACAAATAATTGGTAAAAAGCGTTCAAAATTTGTCGACTTAACTATTTTTCGGATTATCAGTTTTGAATTTGATAAAATGTACACAAGAGATTTGCTAGTTCGACTTCAATTGTATATGCATTGGAATGATGACATTTTTTGGAACGTAAATATAAATAAGCTAAATTTGATATCTTAATATTCGATTTGATAATACAAATTTGGAAAATTATATATGTACTATAGTGATCTCTCGTTTTCTTTTTCAATTTATTTTGATTGGGATCTATCCCAAAAAGTTTGTATGTATAATATAAAGCTTCCGTATATCTGCATCTTGTATTTGTATCTTTGTCTAAATATGGTCCCATTTAAGAATGATATACTTATTAAAATATGAATTAGTATTATACTTATTTATGTTAGGGTCATTAGTTGAAATGAAAAGCCAAGACACGTGAGTGGGTCTATGAAATTGGGCAGTGATTATAACAGGTCTTTTTTATGTTCACATGCAACCCTTCACGGGCTTCAGTTTAGTACTTTGTCTTCTCAATTCCAGGAGGAATGATCTGAAAGCAAACCCCATCTTGTCTAAATTTAGCTACTTTTTTCTCACTTTCTAATTTTATATTAAAGGATTTAGTGCCCAGTTAAGTTTGAACCGAAATTTCATTTTAAATCTGATTTAACATGCTTAAATTTAGACATTTCCATATGATAAATTAGATTTCTATGTTCTTAATATAAATTATTGTAATATACATCTAGAGAAATACTACGGTTTTAGTGGAGTTTGAACAAAAAATTCTCGAAAATTTTGAAACCTCAGTTTTACCATCAAACTAGACCTTGAATAATTGTACTTTATATGTAGCATTTATTTTTTTTTGTTTTTTGTTTTTTCCTTCTCTTTTTAACTCAGCAAAATGTACAATTTATAGAACCAACGTACAAATTCGAGTGTAGATCACTAGGAAACAAACCTTGGACGCCCATGGTTTCTCTGTTTTCGTGTGTAGGCTTGTCATACTTGTACTAGAAAATTACAAATGTCCAATTAACAATAATTTAGCAGTGCAGATACTTTTTCTTGGATGATGCTTTAAAGTGAGCAAAATTCCAAACGGGGAAGCTAGTTAAAAAGGGGTATTATGCAACTAATTAATTGATAATGAAGTACACTTAAACAAATATTGGTACTATTCCATGTTTTAGACTTCCGGTATGGGGATGGTAAACTAGCTGCACGTAATTCTTTAGTCGATTGTTATATCTTAATGAAAGATTAGGAAAATTGCATCTTTAGTCCAACAAACTAGTCTTCCAGAATATATATGACCCACATCTTGTTTGCATTTTATAAAGTTGTACTCTATTGGCTCCAAGTTTATTAGAATATTTTGCAGTTTTCATCCTGTACTTCATATAATTGCAACTTGATCCCAATTTTTAAAATATTTTTACTTTTGGTCCCATAAAATTATCCATATTTAGCATATTAATTGGATCGATATGATTGTGGATGTAGAAACTAAATGAGTCATCCACGACCTGAACCGATTCGGCCCAAGGAAGAAAGTGGCGAGAACCAATCCAACAATCTGGAGCTACTGTGCGGAGAGTCGCTTAGACGCGAGGCGACCACAATCATAACTCGCAAGGATATCATCTCAACAAGGCATCACAACTATGAGATTTAAATCAAGATCATATTCATCAACTAATCACTTCAACCACTATTTTGAGAACGTAATAACGTTTATGGAAACTCTTCTCTATGCATGTATATCACGTTCCCATAATCAATGATTTCAACAACTAAAAGATTTCCTCCAATTAGGTTTAAATACCCCAAATATACGATCAATTACTAATAATACTCAATTATATAGTAATTACTATATTAATTCCTTGCTTTTAAGTTCCAGTATACATTACTGACTTAAGCATCGAAAGAGGCTCTGTCCGAATAACCACGACTTTGCCTTTCTCTGTTTTGTAAGAATTGACGTACATATTATCCATTCCAGACACGACATTGATCGATCAAATCCTTAAGGGAACCATATCCTGCAATTTTAATCCACATCAGTTGGCGCAGTCGGTCGCAAAGTATCATAGTTTCCCCACCAAAACATCTCCAAACAGCCAAAAACCATGGCGCCCGTCGAAATATTTTCAAATCCAAAATAAAATAAAATGAATACATCTGAAAAAATTCTTTCAATAACTAATGACACTAAAAAAATTCAAACAAACAAGCCTAAAATACTTGGATGAAAATAGAGTTTGTGTTAATTTTTTATGTTAAAGCCAACTCAATCATTTTTATCCACAAAATATGCAATTTCTTGATCGATTACAAATTAGTGGGATTTCGAGTTCCATGGTACTGTTGCCAGGGACACACCTCATTTTCTTTCATCAACACCCACAAGCAAGCTAGTATTTTTATATTTTGCCTTTTGGGTTTTGACCTTTACTGACATTATTTTGTCAGCGTCTTTCCCATCTCTCACTCACACGCACCAAATGCACGGGTTGTACAATGGTATGTAGGATCTTACAATAATTTCAACTAAATTATTATTACAAGTCAACTACTACTATATATCTGTTTGCGATAAATTTGACACCGAATGCCTCGATGTGCAAATGGCTCGATATGATGTGTAATGAGTGCGGGCGTGCCAATGTTTGTGCGTGCGAACATAACGGTTTAAAAAATGGACATGTTGATATCGATCTAAACATAATTAAAATGTCCTGATAAGGACATATTGATATCAATGTAAGATGTCCTGATGAAACTGACTTCTAATCAATTGATTATGGCAGAGTAGGCAAACACTACCCTTAGTTCTTTTCCATGCCTGCCTGGCCGCAGGACTTAAATAATTTATGATAACCTTCCTGATATGCCAAAGTTTCACGGCCAATCGATGGCTTACTCAATATATCAATGAATTTATGAATCAGTTCAATAAATGAGTTGACAATCAATCAGTTTAATATGTAACTTGACTTTAAAGACATAAACTTAACCAACTAATGCATCAATGAAAATCCATTGACGTAAAGCATACTTTAATTAAAATCAAGAGATATGGGCCAAATACTTCTAGTAATTAAATTGTAAAAGAAACATATGAGTCTTAGCCTACAATGAGTTCCCCAATTTACAGACATTACAAAGTATGCAAAACGGTGAAAAAGCCTCCTGTATTGGCATATGTTTGCCAAATGAGTTGATGATTCGTTTAAGTCTTGAAAATTACTCCTTGATTGGCAGGTAAACCCACCAAATGAGTTGATGTGTAAAACAGTGCAAGCTTGTTGACAGAAAGTAACACTGATGACAGAGAACCATCATCAGCGGGTCGCCCAACCTTGGCAGATGGCTACCAATCGGGCTCCTGACCAACGGGTGGCCGCTGGAAAGGGCATCAATTGAGCAGATGGCTACTCAACCGATAGCTATCAAGCAGATGGCTACTTGACAGCGGACTCATCAAGCAGATGGCTACTTGACGAGGTTGCCATGTAACTACGTGGGCACTTACATGACGTTGCAGCTTGCTATTTTGCTTGATATCGAATGGTTTCGCTCGAGACAGCTTCGCTGACGGCGGAAGCAGCTTTGCGGCTAACTTTGAGCGGCGGTGCTGGACTTCAGGCGGCCATGTCCTGCTGGTTGCTGAGGATTGACGATTGATGTCAAGGAATTGGCAGTGCT
>JAYDYQ010002164.1:0-22767 GCA_034814905.1 Penstemon davidsonii
TTAGTTATTTTTAAAACTCTGATTTTTATAAGATCAGCTGAGTGAAATCAGAAGAGTGGTCAACTCTGCTGTTCAAAGCTTTGTGCGAGATCAGCTTAGTCTGCTTACAATTCTTGATCAGCTTAGTCTGCTCACAGAAAAGTTAGAAGATTTTAAAAGGTAAAATTTTAAAGAGGTTTATTCCCCCCCCCCCCCCCCCCTCTAAACCTCATCTGACCACTTGGGACCAACATTCAGTTTTCTTGAAGTGTAATACTTGTTGATATCAGATTAGTCAGCTGTTGAACCCAGTCTTCTGATAGGTTCCCCCTCAGCTTATGAATCCAAATTTAACAAGCCCAGTTACACTCTTAGAGTAGAAAATCTTGCATCACTTAATGGTTTGGTGAAAATGTCAGCAATCTGATTGTCTGTATGAACATACTCGATAATAACATTTCCCTTTTCAACATGGTCTCTGATGAAGTGATGT
Organism: Penstemon davidsonii; assembly: GCA_034814905.1. Taxonomy (NCBI): domain Eukaryota; kingdom Viridiplantae; phylum Streptophyta; class Magnoliopsida; order Lamiales; family Plantaginaceae; genus Penstemon; species Penstemon davidsonii. The sequence continues at coordinate 473 of JAYDYQ010002164.1, forward strand.
TTGATCTCAATATGCTTAGTCCTGGAATGACTAGTAGTATTCTGAGTAAGTGAGATTGCACTTGTATTGTCACAGTAGATAGGGATTCCACTGATCTTGAGATTATAGTCTTCTAGTTGATGCTTCAACCAAAGTATTTGTGCACAACATGCTCCAGCAGCAATGTATTCAGCTTCAGCAGTAGATATGGATATTGAAGTCTGTTTCTTACTCATCCATGAGATCAGACGACTGCCTAAAAATTGACAAGTACCTATAGTACTCTTCCTATCAATTTTGCAGCCAGCAAGGTCAGAATCTGAATATCCAGTAAGTTCAAATCCTGATTCCCTTGGGTACCACAATCCCAAATCTTGTGTGCCTTTGAGATACTTTAATATCCTTTTAGCAGCTAAGAGGTGAGATTCCTTAGGATCTGATTGAAATCTCGCAAAACCCCAACAGAATACATAATATCAGGTCTGCTAGTTGTTAAGTATAACAGTGACCCAATTATGCCTCTGTATTTGGTGATTTTAACTGATTTGCCACCTTCATCCTTGTCCAGACGAAGTCCAGTAGACATTGGAACATTAACAGGTGAGCTAGTTTCCATACCAAATTTCTTGAACAGATCTTTTGTGTACTTTGCTTGATTAATAAAAATACCACACTCAATTTCTGAAGGTCAGCAGATATCTCTGGATTTGCACTTTGATTCTTTTCAGAAGATTGGCTTGGTTCATCAAATACTACATGAATAGATTCTTCTACAAGTAAAGTTCTTTTGTTAAAGACTCTGTAAGCTTTACTGACAGTAGAGTAACCTACAAAACAGCTTCATCAGCCTTTTCTGCAAATGCAGTAAGGTGATTTTTCCCATTATTCAAAACATAACATTTACAACCAAAAATCCTAAGATAATGTAAATTAGGCTTTCTGTTGTTCCATAGCTCATAAGGTGTCTTGTTTTGACTTTTGTTGATCATACATCTGTTCTGTGTATAACATGTTGTATTTGTGGCTTCTGCCCAGAATCTTTGGGGCAGCTTTGCTTCAGCTATCATTGTCCTGGTAGCTTCTTTTAGAGTTCTGTTTCTCCTTTCAGCAACTCCATTTTGTTGAGGGGTTCTGGCAGCAGAGTACTCATGATTGATTCCTCTGGAGTTACAATACTCTTCAACAGTAGAGTTTGTAAATTCAGTCCCTCTATCTGATCTGATCTTCAATATTCTTTGACTCTTCTCATTCTGGATCAGTTCCATCAGATTAGTAAGATGTTCCTTGGTTTCACTTTTCTTCTTCATGAAAATCACCCAAGTAAATCTTGAAAAATCATCCACAACAGCCAGGCAGTATTTCTTTCCACCATTGCTGATTGGATCAATAGGGCCAAACAAATCCATATGTAACAACTCCAAAATTCTGGTTGAAGATTGGTGCTTCTTGCTTTTGAAAGTGGACTTCACTTGTTTACCCTTCTGACATGCGTCACAAAGCTTGTCTTTGCTCATGACTGTCTTTGGAATTCCTTCTACCAGATCATTCTTTATCAATTTGTTTATGGTCTTGAAATTCAAATGATTCATTCTTTTGTGCCACAGCCAACTGACTTCACTTGGTGTAGAGGCCACCAAACAAACATTAGAATTCTTGTCCATAGAATTCCAGTCGACTACATAGATATTTCCCTGTCTTCTTCCAGATAAAATAACCTTCTTTGTTCCAACTTGTTCAACATAGCACTTATCTGATGAAAACACCACTGAAAATCCCTTATCACAAAATTGACTAATGCTCAGCAGATTGTACTTCAGGCCACTAACATATGAGACGTCAGATATCTCTATGTTTCCTTTGATAAGCTTTCCAACAGCAACAACCTTGCCTTCTTTGCTGTCTCCAAAAGTAACTCTTGGACCATTCACAGTAACAGCATCTGCCAGTTCATGTATGTCTCCACACATGTGCCTTGAACATCCACTGTCCAAGTACCATTTCTTCACTACTTTACTCCTACTCCTAATCCTAACCTACAAAACAAAATAAAATTGTTTTAGGTACCCTTTATTGAGAGGGTCCTGGTGGATTAGTGTCACATTTGACAACCCAAGATGTTGTAGTCTTAGGCTTCTTAGGCTTTTGAGTTTTAGCAGGAGCATGAGCAACTTCATTTTCATCATAATCAGCAGGCATATTATGTTGATAATCATTATGATGTGAATAAGACTCATAAGCAGGGTAAGATGCATGATAAGCAGGGTATGCATGCATTGGTTGATGAGCAGGATATGCAGCATAATAGGGTGGATAATGAGGTGCAGCATAATAAGGTGAGTAAGCAGGTTGCACATAATAAGACTCATTTCCATACCAAGCATTATTGTTATAATTTCTTTGCTTCTTAGGTTTGCTCTTTACTTGCTCTTTAACAGACGACTTAGCTTTACTAGTCTGATTGGTTTTACTCTTATCAGCAGACTTCTTAGGACTATTCTGCTGTTTGGTTTTACCAGTCTGTTTTTCATTTTCAAGCTTTTTACCCTTTTTAGCCTTAGGAGTTTTCGTCTCCTTTTTCTCAATCTCAAGTGAAGTAGATTTAGCAGTCTGAACATACAATATAACATTACTGTTATCAGCAAATATAAATTTCTCAGTCCTGTTCAGTTCTAAATTTTCTTTTACTAAGGGTGTGCTCTGTTCACTAGATTTATCTATTGATACAACAGACGACTTAGCAACAGATGACTTATCATGTAAAGATATTATAGCTTCAAGTTCCATGATTTTTCCCTTGTAAACTTCACATTCTGCTTTCAGAGATTCATATTCATGTGAAAGCTTTTTATACTTATCTGAATCTTGTTGTTTTTCAACACTAAGTTTCAGTTTAGCATTTTACTTTTTCAGCACGATCATCTCGTCCTTAAGCTTTGCAAATTCATTAACAACGTCTATGTTATTTTTCATCATTTGCTCAAATGAGCCAAATAGCTCAACTTCATTTTCAGAGAGTATTACCTCATCGTCAGAATAATCTGATTCTTTGGCCATGAGACAGAGCAGTGCAGGTGTCTCTTCTTCAGAAGAGTCATCACTTGACGTGCCTGATTCTGAGTTAGACGAATAGATGGCTGCTATCTTTTCAGCTTCAGCCAACAGCACTTTGCATTTCGGGTGTCTCCTCTCTTTCCTCTGTTTCTTTTCTTCCTTAGTGTATTTCTCAGCTTTAGGATATGGGCAATCTTTGATGAAATGTCCCAATTTCCTGCAATTATAGCACATCATTTTGGATTTATAATCATCCTTATCATGAGAAAATGAGGTAGGTTTAGAAGTAGAAGCATTGTTATATTTGTTCTTCATTTTTCTTATGTAGAACTTTTTGAACCCGTTCAATAACAAAGCAACATCGCCAGCAGTGTACTCCTTTTTACTCAGTACTGTGGCCTCATCAGATGAGTCCACTTCTCTAGTCTTTCCGGCTGATCTTCTAGTTCTTTCTGCAGCGACCAGGGCAGCAGTGGGGCCAGAAGTTGAGGTCTCTTCTATTCCCATCCTTGGAATTTTATACTCGTACACCTTGAGTACAGAAAACAGCTCCGTCAGTGAGATCTTCCCCAGATCCCTTGATTCTTCCATCGCTGTAATCTTCATGTTGAACTTGGGTGGCAGCGCCTTTAAAACTTTGACGGTGATCTCCTTATCTGTAAACGTCTTGAATCCATTTGGTCAATGGTCAATGGTTTCATCTTGAAGTTTTCAAACTTCTCCAGGGCAACACTCAGATTGTGTTCTTTTATTGAGTCATTCCCTTCACTCATGTCACAGACTTTGTCCCACATCTCTTTAGCTGTTTTGCAGTGTTTGACCTTGTCAAACCTTTCATTGTCGACTGCCTTTGTCATGATGAAGATTCCAACTTTGTCAAGATTTTTCAACTTGATTTCATCAGGTGACATCTCTGATCGGTCTTTATCAACGACGGTGTCTACGCCATCAATTTTGATTGTCTTGGTAACTCTTATAGGACCTTGTGTTATGCACGTGTACATATTGTCATTATAAGCAGCAAGGAAAATTTCCATGCGGATCTTCCAGTCCTCAAAGCTCATACCGCCTATGTGGGGAACTAGGCTGATACAATCCATTTTTCAAAAAGTTTTTATTTTTCAAAAAGATGCTCTTTTGAAAAACTTTAGAAAACCTTTGAAAAACACTCTAGGATCAAGCTCGTTGATCAGGCAAATGATTCAGATGAACCACCTGCTCTGATACCACTTGTTGGTCCCAAGTGGTCAGATGAGGTCTAGAGGGGGGGGTGAATAGACCTCTAAAAATTTATCTTTTTAAAAATTCTCTAACTTTTCTGTCAGCAGACTAAGCTGATCAGGAATCGTAAGTTGACTATGCTGATCTTGCACAAAGCTTTGAACAGCAGAGTTGACCGCTCTTCTGATTTCACTCAGTTGATTTTATCAAAATCAGAGTTTTAAAATAGCTAACTTGCAACGGATAATTCTAGTGTTTTTCACAAGTAGTTTTCTTAACTTAGAAAAAGTTTTATCCCCAGTTTTAATAAACTCCTTTTTAAAACTTTTCAATCAGTTAACTTTTTGTGTTAAAGTATGCTCTTCAAAATATGCAGAAAATAATGCAAGTATAACACAAAGGAATTTTTATAGTGGTTATATGGATGTAAATCCTTTAGTCCACTCTTCCAAGTCACTTAGATCTTGGGTTATACTATAAACACACAGTTTACAATATACTCTGCTTGCGCCAAACAACAAATGAACTGGCCACAAGTTCGTTACAAGAAATCACAAAGAAGTCCTATACTACGAAGCTTTATCACTCACACAGATGGATAACAGCTCCTCACAACACTTATCTCACAAAATCACTCAGATTTGTATGTATATTTGTTTATCTCTCTTTTCTGCTTCGTCAACAAATGACTCGGCTGATGAGTGTTCTGTTCTTGAGTTTGAGACTTAGAAGAATTCTGCTTCAGATTTTTGCTCTCAAGAATGTGTTGTCTCTTCTTCTTCAACTCACGAACTGAACTATTTATACTTGAGATTTGAAAATCTGTCCGTTGAGAGATCGACAGGTGTCCAAATCATCAAGTACTGGTCCTTTCTGCAGAAACGGCTACCTGCGACTGAGCACTGTACACTCTGATGTACCCCTTGTCAGTCCGCATTAAATGCACCAAGCTTATACGAAGTTTCTCTTCAATCATTTGTCATAAATACCCTTCCTCTTCAGCATTTATTACTCCAAGTGCATTTATTACCGTTGCAATAACTTCTGATCCACTTTTACTCTGCTGATCAAAATCACTCGTCTGATATATACTCGGCTGATCCCAAACTTGAACTAATTTGATTTTAGTCGGCTGATAGTCCACCAGTCTGATTCCTTCTTCAGCAACAGATCAGTAGTCTTCTGGACCATATTTGACTAGTCTGAAATACTTCTTCCTTGGTCAAATATCTTCTAAGGTTTGAACTGAGTTTCCATACTTAGCTGATGACTTTGGAAATCATCAAAACCTCCCTTCACTTCAAAGTCTTCATCTTCATCCAACATTGGACTTCATCGAGTTCTACGATTGTCCCATTTCTGTTGGTGAGGAAATCATCCTCTAAGAAGTGGGCATTCCTAGACACGAACGTATTACATTCTTTAGGATCGTAGAACAAGTATCCAATGGATTCCTTTGGATACCCAACAAATTTGCACAAACTAGATCTACTATCCAGCTTATCTCCCTTCTTGTTCTTAACATAGGCGAGAGATCCCCATACTCGTAGATACGAATATACGGGTGCTTTACCATACCATTCTTGGTGTGGTGTTGTTGGCACTGACTTTGAAGGTACTATATTCAGCATCTTCGAAGCAGTTAATAGGGCCAAGCCCCAAAATGAAAAGGGAAGTTCAGCGAAGCTCATCATGGAACGAACCATGTCCAACAAAGTTCGATTCCTCCTTTCAGACACTCCATTGAGTTGGGGCGTCCTAGGGGGAGTTCGCTGAGCGAGAGTTCCATTCTCTTTTAGATAATCGAGGAATTCTTGACTCAAGTATTCTCCTCCTCGATCAGATCGAAGTGCTTTAATACTATGTCCAAGTTGGTTCTCTACTTCCATTCGAAACTCCTTGAACTTTTCAAAAGTTTCGGATTTGTACTTTATCAAGTACACGTATCCATAACGACTGAAGTCGTCAGTGAATGTTACGAAGTAGGAGAATCCTCCTCTTGCACTGACACTCAGTGGTCCACAAACATCAGTATGGATCAAATCCAATGTCTGTTTGGTTCGCTCAGGATTCCCAGTGAAGGGTGATTTGGTCATCTTTCCTTTGAGACAAGATTCGCAAGTCGGAAGTTCATCTAAGTTCTGTATTTCAAGAGCCTTAAAAGAAACCAACTTTTGGATCCTACTCTTGGAGATATGTCCAAGTCTAGCGTGCCAAAGTTATGGAGTGTGATTATCATATTTTCTTTTTCTTGATTGTATGTGCAAGACGTTGGAGTTTGTAGGTTCAAGGGAATATAGACCATCCATCAAAGTACCACTAGCATAAGTCAAAACCATTTTTAATTATGCTTAAAGATCCATTCGTAATGGAAAAACTAAAACCATCATTATCCAAAAGAGGAATAGAAATAATGTTCTTAATTATTGTTGGTATGTACAAACAGTCTTTTAAAAGTAAAGTAATATTCCCTATCACTAACTCCACGTCTCCTATAGCCTCTACAGCAACCCTTGCTCCGTTTCCAAAACGCAGGATCCTATCCCTGGGCTTAAGTGTTCTTACTGCTCCCATCACCTGCAAATCATTGCAGATATGAGAACCCGCTGCGGTCATGATGCACAGTTAATAGAAATATTAACTTCAACCAAGAAAGTACCTTTGGCTACCATTTTCAGGTAGTCTGGGCAGTTCCTTTTCCAGTGCCCTGCTTTCTTGCAGTGGAATCATTCGTCGTCTGGGCTTTTGCGCTTTTTCTCGACAACCTTGGTGACTGCTTTAGAAGAGAACACTTTCTTCTTCTTTTTACCTTTCTTGGGCTTTGCAGCCCTTCGATTGGTGAGCAATCATCACGTGTTTCTCTTTCTTGAGAGTGGATTCTGCCGTATTCAACAGATTGGTCAGTTCGTGAAGAGCAAGGTTTTTGTCTTCCATTTTGAAGTTCAACACGAACTGGTTGAACGAGCGAGGCAGAGTATGGAGAAGGAGGTCAGTGCTAAGATCAGCGTGCAATTCCACGTCTAATCGCCCCAGTTTTTCAACCAAGTTGATGAAACGCAGACAGTGATCCTTGACACTGCTTCCCTCAGCCATCTTGAGACTAAACAACTCCTTAGTGGCTGCGAACCTTTCGGTACGAGACCTTTCTCCAAACATCTGTTGGAGGTGGAGAAGTATATCTCTAGCAAGCGGTATAGCTGCATGCTGTTTCTGCAGCTCATTCGACATTGAAGCTAGCATGAGGCAGCGAACCTGAAGATCATCATCAACCCTTTTAGCATGGGCGGTTCGTTGTTCCTCAGTAGCTCGTGCTGCGGGTGCAGCAGGCATAGGTGTGTCGAGTACATAGCTCCGACGTTCGGAGTCGAGGACTATCCTCAAGTTTCTCAGCCAGTGGACAAAGTTTGACCCATTCAGTTTATTAGCGTCGAGGATGACATATAATGGATTTTTAGACATTGTTCAAAAATATCTACAAATGGAAAGAAGACAACGTTTAGCTGACTGATCTATGCCTAATACTTATAATTAACGAATTTTGGTCTTGGTTTCGAAAAAGTTCTCCCACTATTTTGTCGAAACAATCACCCCTTTGATTGCTCGGGAAATCTTATTTCCTAGTAGGTCTTGACGTCCCAGCAGACATTAATTGCACCCACTACTCGTGGCCATACAATTAATTCTCCAGGTATGATGAGGGCTATTTTGCACATAAAACCAGCTAGGAATATCCGAGGAGATTCAAGATCGATCCGACCTGTTTAAGCTAAGGGATCGGCTCGACCAACCCAATACATATCTGATCGACCTACTCTGTTCGACCTACTATCCGTTACAGGGGACTTAATGGGCCGTGCAATACTCCTAGGCCATGCAGGTTTCCTAGGTAATATAGGACTCCTAGTTCAATTAGGACAGGGGGAATATTATAAATAGCGGATCTTACATTGTATTAAGGATCCAGAATTTTACCTATGAAATATACTACAGTTGTTCGCCGTTCATATTATTGTTATTTTACGCCATTATATTATTTCGCTTGTTCTTGAATTGCACCATCCTGAGTACTTTAACCAAACCCTTAATACATACGAAACTATTCTAAAGATAAATTACTGAGATTAAACCTAAGACGAAATTCGGTAAAATCAGTTGGCGCCCACCGTGGGGCAAGGTTAATTACTCGATCGGAATATGGCCAATCCAAGGAGAAGCACACGTAACACGGGAAGAAGCACGAATTCTCGACCCTCTCGTGCTATGGATAGCTTGCCTGAAGGTTCCCAAAGAATCAGCGCTAACAATACACAACCTCCGGGAAACCAACAGAATCTAGACCCTTTGGAGGAACAAGTTGCACCAAATGAAAACATCAATCAAAACGACGGAGCACGACAAACTCCTACCACAAGTAGGATTCCTAACCCACCTGCCCAATCCGTCCCTGCCGCACCGCTTTCCGCTGACCAGGAAAAAATACTACAAATTGCTCAAATTTTAAGTTCGTTTTTTCCTCAAAATTTACAAACTCATGCAGTTGCGGAGCCGGTAAGGGCAGCTGTTGGTCCTTCTAGAGCGGTTAACAATACCAGGGAACCTCGGGAGAATAATGACCACCAGTCAACTCCAGCTGAAAGTCCGGACGCGGATCAACGATCTCAAGTATCCCTGCCAAACGTAGCAGGAAGAAACCTTGGTCGAAAAACTAATCAGGCAAGAGCTAATGCTCGATCTGAACCTCGCTTATCCAAGGACCGCACTGTTATACCGATCGACGATGCGGACGAACCCCCAGTTATCAATCGACAAGCGACCAAGAGAATCTCTGAAAGAGATATAGAAAGAATGGTCGAGGAGCGAGTCGAGCAGAGGCTTCTGACTCTGCAGCAACCTTGGCCTCGTTCCCGTGAAATACAGGATAGTATAGCTGCGTGTTCCCCTTTCTGTTTAGAAATCAGGGAAGCACATGCTTCAGGATCTTTGCCCGCCCGGCTCCCCAGATACGACGGAACCACTGACCCAACTGACTACATCTTTAGTTTCACTAATATAATGAGCCTGTATGCTCATTCAGCAGAATATACGGCCAAATTGATGATCACAATGTTTGAGGGGTTAGCATTGGATTGGTTCGGAAAACAACCGCCTAACTCCATCTTCAGCTTTAGAGAATTGTGCAACAAGTTAGAACAACAATTTGCCAGCCAGAAAAAACAAAAACTCCCCATGAGCTATCTAGGAACTATAACCCAGCTAGAAGGGGAGTCGTTAAGAACTTGGTTAGCAAGGTTTAATGTGGAACTTTTGAAGATTGACTCTCCGAACATTGATTACATCATATCAATTCTATTTGATCTGACTAAGAATAGGCAATTTGGCAACGCCTTGAGTCGAAAGCAACCTAGAACCTTTGCTGAAATCATGACGTTGGCCTCCAAATATATGACACAAGAAGAGATGAACTCTTTTAAGGACAAAAATAAGAATAAAGCATCGACTTCAGGATCAAGGAAACCTGAAAAACCCCCAATGAATAGAGTAACGGAATATGATCGATTTCCCCGAAGAGGGAACGTGTTTCAAAGGTTAGAACACAGTGGGAGTAACCTTGAGAAAAGACCCAATGTCTACCTCAGGCCTCGATCTCCAGAAAGGGATATAAGAGATCGAATTAGTTATGTGGAGTTTACAAAACTAAATGCCCCTAGAGAAGACATCCTGGTAATACTGGAAAGGAATAATCTAATTCCCCCAGCAAAAAGAATCACACAAGCTAAACCTGGGGCAAAGAACTACGATTTATACTGTAGGTACCATCGTGCTCACGGTCATAGAACCGAAGATTGTTATCATCTGAAACAAGAAATCGAAAAATTGATTCAACAAGGCAAATTAAATGAATTTGTTGATAGAGCAGATCGAAGAAGACAAAGGACAAGAAGTCCTAGAAGGAGAGAGGAAAATAGAAGTCCTCGTGATAGATCTCCCAGTAACCATCCACCCCGACGAAACGATAGCAATGACGATCGGATCAACGGAACTATACATGTAATCTCTGGTGGACCTGCAGGCGGAGACAGTCGGAATGCGAGGCGACGAACTGCACGATCTCTAGAGAAAGGAATAATAGCTCCCAGAGAAATATGGGCACTTGAGAGTAAGAGCTCTAACCAGCAAGTGATCAAGTTCGACGAGAGCGAAGTTCCCAGAAATTTGAATTGGGACAACAACGAAGACCACCCCGATTTCCCTATGGTGATCTCGTTGAAAATATCCGATTTCAATGTTAAGAGAATTCTGATCGATAACGGAAGCTCGGCTAACATAATAGCCATTGATGTACTCAATCAAATGAACCTCGGAAAATTGACCCTACAAAGAGTAGCTACGCCCCTAGTAGGATTTGGAGGGTCAGAAATAGTTCCAGCTGGAACCATTAACTTGAGTGTAACTCTTGGAAATAAGCCTCATCGAGTGACCAAGATGATTAAGTTTTTAGTGGTTGAAACACCATTCGCTTATAACGCCATTCTGGGAAGACCAGCACTAAACCAATTTCGAGCAGTAGTGTCGACCTATCACCAGAAGATCAAATTTCCAACAATCTCTGGGGTGGGTGAAATAGTTAACGACCATTGCATGGCTTCGGATTGTTCCAACACGTCACTATCCTTAAAAAGAAATGTCGATCCTCTAACCCCGTCGAAAAGAAAAACGGTGGGATCTTCAACGGAAAGAACTCGGGAACCTGAATTACCAAGCACGGATCCGATCAGCAAAAAGGGAAAAGAACCGATAGATTTGACTCTGCGTGCACCTGAGCACAAAGAAGTCAACCTTGTCGAAGATGACCCAACCAAGATCACCAGGATCGGAACTGAATTATCTCCACAGGGAGAAATCATGTTGATCAACTTCTTAAGAAAAAATGTGGATATTTTCGCCTGGAGCTCGGAAGATATAGTCGGAATCGACCCAAGAATCATAACTCACTCTTTGAAGATAGATCCGAACGCAAAACCGGTCCGGCAGAAGAAAAGAAATCATGGCCCAGTGAAGGATAAAATAATAAAGGCAGAGGTCGAAAGACTTTTACTATCTAAACAAATTAAAGAAATACACTTTACTGAGTGGTTGTGTAATGTCGTACTTGTCTCAAAGGGAGACAAGAAGGATAACAAGTGGAGGATGTGCAACGATTTTACGGACTTGAATAAACTGTGTCCAAGAGATCCTTATCCTCTCCCAAGGATCGACCTGTTGGTTGACTCAACAGCAGGTTTTGCAATCTTCAGTATGATGGATGCATTCCAAGGCTTCTATCAGATCTTCATGGATGAAAAAGATCAAGAAAAAACTGCATTCATTACCGAACAAGGCGTATATTGTTTCATAGTAATGCCGTTCGGATTAAGAAATGCTGGAGCAACCTATCAACGATTGGTTAACCTAATGTTTAAAGAGCTAATAGGAGAAATAATGGAGGTATATGTCGACGACATGCTAGTAAAGAGCATGAGCGAAGAAGATCATATAAGGCACCTTGATCGTTGCTTCAAGATATTAAGGAAGTATGGAATGAAACTCAACCCCTTAAAATGTACATTTGGGGTAAGGTCGGGAAAATTCCTAGGATACCTGGTCCATGAGAGAGGCATCGAAGCAAATCCCGAGAAGATACGGGCAATCACCGAAATGAAGCCCCCTAGAAATATTACTCAAGTGCAAAGTCTAGTTGGGAAGATTGTTGCTCTCAATAGATTCATATCAAGGTCCGCAGACAAAAGTTTACCATTTTTTCAAACTTTACGAAAAGCTAAGACCTTTGAATGGACTGAAGAGTGTGATCATGCTTTCGAACAACTGAAAAGCTATCTAACGTCACCACCTATGCTCGCCAAACCTACGGAAGGACAACCTCTATATATATACATCGCTATTTCCGAGGCCGCCGTGAGCTCGGTTATGGTAAAAATAGAGGGCTCGGAACATGTGAGATCGTTGATCCCCGTCTGGGCTTTCTGCTTCAGCCGATACTCGATCATTGTCCACTCGGGCTCACCTGATATTGTTTACCAATCTGGTCGGTGGAGTTCGGGCCACCTCTGGGCCGATGTTTTCTAGTCCCGGTGTACGTAAGATTTCCGCACATAACGAATTTACCAGTTGAGCCATTTGCCTTAGCTTCTCTTGATCGGAAGGTAATGGTGGAGGGGGGACGGATCGAACGGGTGAGTTCGGAGCCCTATTTCTGCTAGGAGTCTGACGTTCTTCATTATTATGGTTGTTGTTTTCGTTTGTCGTGACGTGCCCCTCTGCTCGATCTAAATCTTGATGTTATTAGGGAGGCGGCATATTATTAGTGCTAATTCTTTGGGAATTTTCGGGCAGACCTTCTACAGCACGTGGATGCTGAGAAGTAGTGCTTCTTCCTGTATTACTTGTGCTTTTCCTTGGATTGACCATATTCGATCGAGTAATTAACCTAGCCCCACGGTGGGCGCCAACTGATTTAGCCTAATTTCGTCTTAAGGTTAAACTCAGTAAATTATTAAAAGAACAACTTTATACATTAGGGGTTTGGTTAAAGTACTCAGGATGGAGCAATTCAAGAATAGTATAAAGAACAATAATCACGTAATAATAAGTATGCAAGAGAGGAGAAATAGTTGTAGTATTATTGATAGACTAAAATATGGATCCCTTATACAATGTAAGATTCAGTATTTATAATAATTGTCTAGTCCTAACTTGACTAGGAGTCCTATTAGGCCTAGGAATCCTGCATAGCTTAGGAGTACTGCATGGCTTAGGAGTACTGCATGGCCCATTAAATCTTCTGGATCGGTCTTCAGGTCGATCAGATACATTTGGGCGGGTCGAGCCGATCTTGTAGTCTTCACAGGTCGGATCGATCCTGAACCTCCTCGGAAAGCTTTATTTCATTATGTGCATAAAATAGCCCTCATCACTCACAAACCAACCGCTTAGGCAAATATTATCAAAGCCCGAAGCGTCAGGAAGACTGATCAAATGGGCGATTGAACTAGGACAATATGAGATTGAATATTGTCGAGTAAAGATGGCGGAGGAGCGGATATAAATTTCCGAGCACCAGAAGGAAAAGATTTGAACTATGCTATCACTTTTGATTTCATGGTAACAAATAACGAAGCAAAATATGAGGCCTTGATAGATGGGATGGAAATGGCAATAAAAGCTAACATAATTGCTTTAAATGTTTTAACAGATTCCGAGCTAGTCCAAAGACAGGTCAATGGGTTATATGAGGTCAAGGAGTACAACATGATCAAATACTTGGCAAAAATAAAAGAATTGACTGAGAAATTTGACAAATTTGAAATACATAATATTCCGAGAGAAGAGAATCGATGGACTGATCAATTATCTCGATTTACTGGATCAAGGGAGGGTAAAACTGAGAGGGTGATCACGTGGTTGATCTCAAAAACTCCCTCGATCGATCTCGACACCACCCTTACTGCTGAGATAATGGAAATTGATTTGGCTATGGACAGCTGGATGAGTCCATTATTGAAATATCTAGAGGATGGGTCCCTCTCGAATAATCAGAACGAGGCACGAAGAATTAGATATCGAGCTCCTAGATATGCAATTGTCGAAGGAAAGCTTTACAAATGATCCGTCTCAGGAATACTCCTAAAATGTATCCCCGAACATCAGACTCAAAGTATCCTCAAGGAGATTCATGAAGGAGAGGCTGGAAATCATGGCGGAGCTCGGGCGCTCGCTCTGAAGTGTCTGAGAATTGAATACTATTGGCCAACCTTAAGTTCAGATGCAATAGAGTACGTGCAATACTGTCATCATTTCCAAGTGCATTCAAACATTATTCATCAACCGGCGGAGATGATGCACCCTATCCCGATTTGTTGGCCATTTGATCAATGAGGAATCGATATAGTGGGCCCCTTCCCTTTGGCTAGATCAAAGAAGAGCTATGTGCTGGTTGCCGTTGAGTACGTCAGCAAATGGATCGAATGTGTGGCTCTGGCTCGGATTACTCAGTTCCAAGTCATAAATTTTCTTTGGAAATACATAGTCTGCAGGTTTGGTATCCCGAGGGTATTAATCTCGGACAACAAAACTCAGTTTGCGGGGAAACAAGGATTAGAATAGTGCTCAAAATTTGGGATACAACATAATTTTACTTCTGTGGGACATCCTCGGGCGAATGGGCCAACATAGGTCGCTAATAGGGAAATAATAAAATCCCTCGAAAAGAGATTGGATGAAGCTAAAGGAAAGTGGTTGGACGAGCTCCCATGAGTCATATGGGCAAACCGAACCACTGTAAAGGCTTCGACTGGGGAAACACCTTTTAGCTTGGTATATGGATCAAAGGCAGTCATTCCGGTCGAAGTATTAGTTCCCAGCCAAGAACGAAATTATACAACGAGGAGAACAACGACCAAGCACGAAAGGATGATATCGACCTAACTGAAGCCCCGAGAGATAGGGCTAGTCTCATATTACAAGCGGCAAAATCAAACATGGAAAAAGCATATAATCAGAGGGTGAGAATACGATCATTTAAAGAAGGTGACCTGGTACTTAAAAAGGTCGAAGTGTCAAAACACGTCGGAAAATTAAAACAAAATTGGGAAGGTCCTTTTATAGTGATTAGTGTAGGCAAGAAAGGATCATATAAAATCGCTCACTTAGATGGAACGCCATTGCCTTAAACATTGAACGAAGTGAACCTCAGACGTTACTACGGTCGATGAAGCGTCGGATGAAAATTAAATAGTATTATAGTTATTTCCTTTTTAAGTCTAGGTGGTTTGTGTTTTAATTTTCCCTCTCTCTCGAATGTTCGAATTTTATTTAGTATAATATAATAACAGCTTTTGCTTAAATTTCTCCTTACAATGTGGTGCATCCGATCTATAAAGTTGTTGCTTAGTGATCTACAAAGGTTAAAGCCAATAATTGGTATAAGACCTACGTAAAATTGAATCTTTAGTAAACCGATTGGGTCGGTATAAACTCATCGATCTCCTAAAATCGATCTACAATAATTGGTATAAAACCTCAGTAAAATTGAATCTTGAGTAAAACCGATTGGGTCGGTATAAAATCATCGATCTCCTAAAATCGATCTACAAAGGTTAAAACCAATAATTGGTATAAAACCTAAGTAAAATAGACTATTGAGAAAAATCGGTTGGGTCGGTATAAACTCATCGATCTCCTAAAATCGATCTACAAAGGTTAAAACCAATAATTGGTATAAAACCTAAGTAAAATTGAATCTTGAGTAAAATCGATTGGGTCTGTATAAACTCATCGATCTCCTAAAATCGATCTACCAAGGTTAAAACCAATAATTGGTATAAAACCTAAGTAAAATTGAATATTGAGTAAAACCGATTGGGTCGGTATAAACTCATCGATCTCCTAAAATCGATCTACAAAGGTTAAAACCAATAATTGGTATAAAACCTAATTAAAATTGAATATTGAGTAAAACCGATTGGGTCGGTATAAAGTCATCGATCTCCTAAAATCGATCTACAAAGGTTAAAACCAATAATTGGTATAAAACCTAAGTAAAATTGAATCTTGAGTAAAACCGATTGGGTCGGTATAAACTTATCGATCTCCTAAAATCGATCTACAAAGGTTAAAACCAATAATTGGTATAAAACCTAAACAAAATTGAATATTTAGTAAAACCGATTGGGTCGGTATATACTCATCGATCTCCTAAAATCGATCAACAAAGGTTGAAACCAATAATGGGTATAAAACCTAAGTAAAATTGAATCTTGAGTAAAACCGATTGGGTCTGTATAAACTCATCGATAGCCTATATGTCCATCTTCAAGATTAAATAAATTAAATAACAGAGGTAAATGTAGCAAGACAGTAAAATTTCATTACAATGTCAATCGAAAATTACAATAAGTTAAGAATACAAATTATATCGACCTATACTATTCGATCTACAGAAGACCAAAAAATACAATGAATTTACTGCGACAATGTCCTCGGCAACATGGACTCAACTCGATCCTTGACCCGCATCGGAAGATCCGAACTCCATGAACAGCTTCACCAACTATGTCCACAAACTTACAGACTTCTTTAGTTCGATGCTTGAGGACGAGTGAGCTCGACCAGGCCACAGAGCAAGCCTCGACAAGCCAGAGACCCTGTGGCGATTTTTATACCGTATCTCCCGTCCCCATCATTTTGACTTTGATGTCGTTCCCGCGAAGATTGATTGTTTTATCCAAAGCTCCGAGAGAAATAATTTCACAATAGGGACTGAAAGACACGATTCAAACTGACGAACATGATCTCCTCGACCTCTGACTCCATGATAGACCTGAGATTTCACCGTATTCGAGCAGTTCTACATTTCCAATTCCACCCATACCAAATCATAATTTTGAGGGATTTTTGAGACTTTCAAATTGGGTGGACGACCATCGTTTTGAAAAAGGAAAGAGTCCATCTAAAAGAAATTTCACCTGAGATAAAAAATGGATAGAGCTAAAATCCCTTTTACAGTTAAAGTGGTAAAGATCTAACGGTTGAAATGAGAATAGATTAACGGTGGTGATAATTTATCGGAAAACGTGTTAACGTTTCAACTACTAGCAATAAATGCGGTGCAAGAATGGTCGATCTACACTATATTCTAGATCGATGCTTGGCCTGGAAAACATCCGATCAAATACAATTTTAAAGCAAAATATCACTACACCATAAAAGAATACCCGACAAGACTTCTCGAGGCATATACAATACTGTAGTACAACAACATGGATGTATTCGTGCTAGATCATCCATATAATGGTCGATAGCAACTAGACTCTTCAGCAACGTCAAGAGAAAATTATTTATGTTTATTGGCGTCGAAGGAAGATAGTCCCGATCTTCGAATACTCTGAGCAATGTTCGACCTGAACTAGGAGTAATTTTTGAGGCTTCGAGGGACGAGAACAACCACCATTTCGAAACTCAAAATATCGACCCCTTTGAAGAAACTGATGCTCATACTTCACCAGAGCTTCATAAGGTCGCTATTATCTACCACTTCATCATGGTCGGCCCTTCGCGAACAAGCTGATCTAGACAAAGCAAGAATCCTGCTTTCCTCGAACCTCGCTTTATTAATTCAGAATACATGAGGACATGCATATCGATGCCCGATCACAGTCCAGATTTAGTCACTGCCTCTTATTCAATAGAATCCCAAGTTTTGGGGATCGGAGACTTTATGATCTATAAGGGGTCTCATATTTCCAATTCCACCCATACCAACACAAAACGCTTGATCATGTTTAGAACGACTTAAATCCGGTGGGGAATCATAATGGCAAAAAGAGAGAGCCATCATCATGTAGTAATTTCGTGCAGTAGAAATGGAAAGGGATATAAGGCCCTTTTATAGACAACTGGATAAAGATCCAACGGTTACCACGTAAATTTTGTTAACGGTTCAGATTGTTTGATTGATTAAATGTTCTCAACCACCCCTTCTTATTGCGCATACAACCCCATTCTCAGGAAACAATGGGAATGGATCCAATCTGTTCTAAATTAACTACAGTTAACAATCGAGGACTATCTACAACATACACACTATTCGCATTATTACCAGTGAAGACAGAATGAGACTGCTCAATGAAAAATAGAGACACAAGGATCAAGAAATAGAATTAAAATATTTTATTCATGACAACAAAGATATACAATTGCAAAATTGTTTACACGGTACACTTTTAATAAAATTGGTCCTATACTACACTGGCCACCTTGTCTTGAGGCGCCCTGGATGAGCATGGGTCGAATTGCGCTCCACTTGATGAGGTCGGTGCATATACTTCACCAGACCTTTACAAAGTATCCTCCTTGGTCGAAGGGGATACCAACATCCGAGGGATAAACTCTTTTTTAATGAACTGCCCAGCCCTTGCAATTGAGGAACCCAAGGTTTCCGTTACCTCCCATACTGAATGGTGAAAGACCGAGATCTCTCTGCCATCGCCAAAAGGTCCGCACACGAATTTGGAGCAAGTTAGTTTTAATGAACGAAATATATATTATATCTGAAGACATAATTTTTACTTATATTCGGTTTCCTCGTTGACAACAAGCTGTTATTTATAAATTGAGAGAATTATAATCTAACGGACATAAGTTAAACCGCTCTACAGTTACGATAACGACGCTTAAATCTATGCGACTTTTTCACTCCCAAGGATATGATCGATACGAGCTAATATATTCAGCTATGCATGATGAGCTTTTAAGTACATCAAAAGAATATGAGTTCCAATTATATTGATCGAGACATAGTCAGTTCCATACACGCACAGTTCATTAATCTGTGCCAAAAAAAAAAAAAAAGAGAGAACAATCTACTGTTCGAAGATATGGTCTGGACTAGTACTATGTCCAAGATAGGTGCGTTGTTTGTATCCAAGAGCGAAGCCTTTTTCAAACTCTTGCTTTTTCCCTTTCTCAATTTGGGATTGGGTGCTCTAGATTCTTGTTCAGCTGAAAAAAGTCTTCCTTCTCTTTGATGAGATTTTCTTTGTCAGACTCCAGATTATTATTCAGTTGAACGAGATTCTCTTTCTCCCTTGCAAGCCTTTCATTGTCAGCTCGAAGACGCTCAACCTCGATCATCAATACACGATGAGCCGTAGCAGTATTGTCCAGTTAGTGTCAGTAGTGAACCGAGCAAAATATGCGTCATCGTTTTGAATTCCGAGCTGAGCAGTTTGATGCTTAGCCTACGAAGAAACACAACTAATCAGGATATAAAGAAAGTTTTGCAAAATTAGAGTTAAGATATAAAAATTTACCAGCTCCAAATGCTTGAAAATAGACCGGACAAGTTGCAAGGGAGAATGATCCTTCAGCTTCTCAAGTTCTCCAGGAAGGATGGTGCCCATCCCTAAATTCCAGGATACCCCATCAGGTCCGTAAGAAGCAGGAATACTGGCATCGAGGGATACTCCTCCCGATCGTTCCATAGCGAAGTCAGAGATCTCATCGAATTGAGTCCTAAGCGAACGATCATCCAGCAACGAAGGATCATCCAACGGATTCAAGGCGCTCCTCGGATTAGACGGCCCAGGTCCAGAGTCAATCATTTGATTGGTTAAACGAGGAGAAGGGAGCACCTGGGTACCAAATGATGCCGAAGTAACGACAACTATTTCTGAGGTCGATAAAACGAAGAGAGATTCTGGAATATCTTCCGCCGTATTCTTCTTGACCTCAGAATTATGATTGGCGTCAGAATCAAGGGGAACAGACTTATATTGCTGACCAGTCTGCTCATCGGGAACATGAATAGTAGCAGCATCCAAAACAGTGACTTCTTCCCAATCAATGACACCCGGGGAATTAACGATAGACTCCTCATTACGACAAGCATCGAGAATATCCTAGTCAACTAGCGGGCTGCGGATCGGAACTTCAGATGGATTACCCGAACCTTTAGGGGAACCAGTATAAGGATGTGATTGGAGAGGAGTGCCCTCCTCAGAAGCTGAATGATCTTCAGGATGGGTCGGAGCTTGATTTTCGGGTGGTGTAGATTTACGAGGAGTTTCTCCCATTTTGGAAGAAGTTTGTCGAGAACCTTCCGTAAGAGCTCTTTTCTTCGGGACGTTTCTCTAGGAGGGATCATGTAAGGTGATAGGATAGTGCCCATCAAGCCAATTCACTTTAGCTTGTGATAAGTCTATTCTGTAATAAACAATCTTTGATTTTTTCTATGAATAATACGCACGTTTATTTATTATTGTATAGAATAAACAATGGCCAACTTCATCTCTCGCGAATACATTTAAGAGATTGGATGAAATCCTTAGATCACATTCGACTATGGGACGATTCACTTCGGTATTGAGTGCAATCATGAAACAGTCTCTAAGGTCATGATCTTAAAACACGTTCCAAGTCATAGATTCCGAACGAGACGGGGTATCGAAGGAATCGCCAAGACTTGTATGAATATGCATGATTCACATGGAGTGAATTTGTAGAGTTTCCTGAACAAGACATTTGATGTCAGTGCATATGAGTAGGTGGTTCGATAGGGGATCAAACGCATCGAACAACCCGAACAGAGAAACCCATTGTGGAAGTGCATGACGCATATCGGTGATGGGATGTTTCTCAAGGCTTATAATAGTGTACGATTTAGTCCTTAGACTTGAGGTGCTAGGGCGAATTCGGTGCATGGGTATATGTACTTTGATCTAGGTGCAGGTCACGTAGCCTGACCATAACGTGTCTAAGTTGGGTGTGTATAGTTGTGTACGCGAGTGGTTAGTACCAACATGGAATCTACCGACTCATCGTAATGGATGAGAGAATTTTATATACGATCCTTAGATAATAGATCCGAGAAACCCGTGGCCACGGTTTGTGACGGATTTGGAAAGTGATTTCCAAATTTAGCAGTCACACTGGATTATTATCCCGAATTAGAAAGTATAGTTATTGAGATAATTAGAGGTGCCGATCAATTCACACACCCTAGGTCTCGATCGGGAAATTAAGTCGATGGAAGGACCATATGTACATGGCAGTTATAAGAGGTGAGGTTCACAAATATCAATTCACCTGAAGTTGGGCCTCATGGGCTTGTGGCTATACATCAACAATGAGGTGTGGGTACTCCTGAATTAATAAGGGAGATTAATTCTGGAGTGGTCAATTAAAAGGGTTTAGTTGATCGGAGCAATTAATTGCTCGTAAATTAAATCACAAAGGGTTCGTGGGCCTGCTGCCAATTGATGGTGAACCTAGAGGGTCACACACAATACAGTTGGACATTGACAGTCATAAAAAGGAAATAATTGATTTAAAGGAGTTAAATCAATAAATGAATTAAAGTGTTAATTCAATTGGAAGAATGATTAATTAGATAGTCTAATTAATTAAAGATTAATTAAAGTGTTAATTAATTGAGAGATATTAATTTATTAGATTAATTGGGCTAATTTAATTAATGGGTTAATTAAATTAAGTTGCAAGACATGGGCCTTTTAATTAATAGCCCAGAAAAAGTCTTGCAAGACTAGGTTTACTAAGGAGGGGCGATTTTTGCTAGATAAATAATGGAAGAGTTTGTTTTCTTGTATGACAAGGAAAATCTAAAAGATATACATGTATATCTTGTTTCCTAATGAGATAAGGAAAAAGGTCATGGAAGAGATATCTATTAAGAGAAGGATTCTTCTCTTATAAATACATCTCTTCATACTTCTTCCAAGCTTGACTTGCAAAACCCTAGCCGCCCCCTGCCTGTGCCGCCTCTCTCTCTCTCTGCTCTTCCATATCTTGATCTAGTTCTGAAACTGGATATGCTTCTTCCTCCATTGACGACCTTCAAGATCTAGTTTGTAGCCTGTGACTTGAAGGTATTACTACAATCCAACTGGGGTGGATACACTTTGGAGGTGAGACAATTGGATCACTACTTGTGAATCAACAACAAAGTCGGAGGTTACCACCACCTTGCCTGTGGTGAGGTAAAATCGCAAATCTCCCCTTTTTGTTTACTGTTGTTGATTGATTCAACCTTTTCGCATATATAAGGTGGAAATTATATCTTGGGACTGTTTGGGTGCCTCGGAAAAATTTTAAATTCCATGTTCTTCTTGTTTTGACAACTGAGGCATTCCCAATAGTGGTATCATAGCTAATTCCATTACTATTATGCGAAAAGGCCTGAACATAATTAAATATATGGATATTTGCGTTTGTTATGTTCTGTGTGATGATTCTTGCTTGTTATGATAAGATCTATGATTGGGTAAAATCGCATATTGAGATTTGTGGCAAATTTATAGTTTTCGAAACTTCAGGACTTTTTGTGCAAATCGCGATTTTCTGAAATAAGGGCTGGAAATTTATTTTCTGTTTTCTAGAAATTTTTGAAAAATCTGGACTGATTTTGCAATTCTGATATGTACATGTTTTTGGGTCATTTTTGCAATTTCTGAAAATTAAAGGACTGTTTT
>JAYDYQ010002165.1:0-55315 GCA_034814905.1 Penstemon davidsonii
GAACGGCAATCAAAGCTCAAGTGCTTGCTGACTTCCTCCTAGAATTCCCGACGAGCTTAGAGACATCCACTAGTGATAATAACGTTTTGATCGTCAATGATCTAACATGGCTTATGCACGTCGATGGTGCATCGAGCAGAGATGGGGGGGGGGGGGGGGCTGGAATCAATTTTCAAGGACCAAATGGCGAAGATATGAATTATGCCATCACCCTAGACTTCATGGTAACCAACAACGAAGCTGAATATGAAGCTCTGATCGCTGGATTAGAAATGGCGGTTCAAGCCAACATAAAGAATTTAAACGTCTTAACAGATTCCGAGCTAATTCAGAGACAGATTAATGGAATGTATGAGGCCAAAGAATACAATATGATAAAATATTTGGCGAAAGTAAAAGAGCTGACCGAAAGTTTTGACAAATTTGAAATTCAAAATATTCCCCGAGAAGAAAATCGATGGGCTGATCAACTGTCTAGATTTACGGGAACAAGGGACGGTAAATCTAAAAGGGTGATCACTTGGCTAATCACTAAAACACCGTCGATCGATCTCGACACTATTCCAGCTACCGAGATAATGGACATTGACTTGGCTACAGATAGTTGGATGACCCCGCTAATCACCTATTTGGAAGAAGGGTCGCTACCTAGCAATAAGAATGAGGCTAGGAGAATCAAATATCGAGCACCAAAATATGCCATTGAAAAAGGAAAACTCTACAGACGATCCGTCTCAGGAATTCTGCTAAAGTGCATACCCGAGCACCAAACCCAAAATATCCTTAATAGTATCCATGAAGGAGAAGCAGGAAATCACAGTGGGGCTCGGTCACTTACGCTCAAATGTTTAAGAACAGGGTACTATTGGCCGACGATGTACGCAGATGCACAGGATTATGTAAAACATTGTCATTACTGCCAGGTACATTCAAATATAATACATCAACCAGCTGAGACAATGCACCCAATTCCGATCTGTTGGCCTTTTGATCAATGGGGAATTGATATAGTCGGACCATTCAAAGTGGCCAGATCGAAAAAGAGTTACGTGCTGGTCGCCGTTGAATATTTCAGCAAGTGGATTGAATGTATAGCACTAGCACGCATAACTCAGTTCCAGGTTATAAATTTCCTTTGGAAAAATATAGTCTGCCGTTTTGGAATCCCGAGGATCTTAATTTCCGACAACGGGACCCAGTTTGCTGGAAAACAGGTCCAAGAATGGTGCTCGAAATACGGGATACAGCAAAACTTTACATCTGTCGGACATCCTCGAGCAAATGGACAAACTGAAGTAGCAAATCGAGAAATCATTAAATCCCTCGAGAAAAGATTGGATGACGCCAAAGGAAGATGGCTAGACGAACTTCCCGGTGTCTTATGGGCTAACATAACTACAGTAAAAGCCTCAACCGGTGAAACACCATTTAGCCTAGTCTATGGCTCGGAGGCAGTAATCCCAGTCGAAGCACTAGTCCCCAGCCCTAGAATTGAATTATTCGATGAAGAATCAAACGATCAATTGAGAAAAGACGACGTCGACTTAACTGAGACCTTGAGGGAAAAGCTAGTCTTCGATTAGAAGCAGCCAAATCCAGCATGGAAAAGGCCTACAATCAAAGAGTGAGAGTACGATCATTCAAGGAAGGTGATTTGGTACTTAAAAAGGTTGAAGTATCCAAACATGTAGGTAAGTTGCAGCAGAATTGGGAAGGTCCCTACGTGGTAACCGCGGTCGGCAAGAAGGGGTCGTATAAAATAGCACATATGGATGGAACTCCACTTCCTCGAACATGGAATGCAGTAAACCTCAGAAGATATTATGGCCGTTGATATCAAAGCAGGGGTTTCTGGATATCAGACAGGATTTTACAAGAAATTAGCTTACTTTTTAATTTTTTAGTTTTTGTTTTGTTATTTTTTCTTTTCAAACACCAGGCTTATCCATGATTTTAATAAAAGCTTTTGCTTATTTTTTCCATATGTCGCACTCAAAAGACCATTGTCAAAATTCACTCTACAAAGGTTAAAACCAATAATTGGTATACAACCTAAGTACGAAAAATCTTTGAGTAAAACCGATTGGGTCGGTATAAACTCATCGATCTCCAAACGAACGATCTAAACAGGTTAAAACCAATAATTGGTATACAACCTAAGTACGATAAATCTTTGAGTAAAACCGATTGGGTCGGTATAAACTCATCGATCTCCAAACGAACGATCTAAACAGGTTAAAACCAATAATTGGTATACAACCTAAGTACGATAAATCTTTGAGTAAAACCGATTGAGTCGGTATAAACTCATCGATCTCCTAACGAACGATATACAAAGGTTAAAACCAAAGATTGGTATAAAACCTAAGTAAAATAGAAATCTTTGAGTGAAACCGACTGGGTCGGTATAAACTCATCGATCTCGTAATGAACGATCTACAAAGGTAAAAACCAAAAATTGGTAAAAAACCTAAGTACGTTAAATCTTTGAGTAAAACCGATTGGGTCGGTATAAACTCATCAGTCGACATCATGCAATATATGAAAAGGGAATTTAGTGTAATAAGTAAAAAAAAAAAAGAATTTTATTTATGTCCCTAAAACTATTACAATTACATAAAATATTTTGGAAAGAAAAAACAGATCTTCCTAATCTATCGACACCAGATCCTATTACATGCTAAAGCGTAAGTCATGATCGCGTACATCTCAGTTATCCAGTAGACTTGTAGAAAGCAATTTTACAAAGATCTATCTCCACACTTTTCCCAGCATTCTTGCAAAAAGCTACACCAGCTCGACGAAGACGACCGCCTTTAAGTTTCGTGATTACGACCACAAAGCTTTGGAATCAGAGAGAGCTTTGTGAGATCATAATGTTACGTTGGTCGACGGTGGTCAGCATTCTCGATCATACATTATAGTTTTAATGAACTGACCAGCTTTCCACCGACCACGTAACTAATAGATCGGAACCCCACAACACCGACCTTTACCTATTTACATAGGTTGGTCGATTTATGGTCGGCATTCCAATCTATTCCCCTTATTAGGGGTCGGAGACTTCATGGTTTTTGAGAAGTCTCCATTTTCCGATTCCGCCCATACCAAGTCGACATAATAAACAGATTGTTGATTTTCTGAGTTAGGTGGACGACCACCGTTTTGAGATAAGAAGAAGTACATTTTACTTTTAAAGGTAATTGACTGAAAGGTAAAGGTTTGCCTTTTATAGATAAATGGGTAAAAATCCAACTGTGAAACTCACAGCCAATCAACGGTAATAACGTGATTTCGGGAATTACGTTACATAACTGCGAGCCATAAAAGCAGGGCTTGAATTAAATGCACTATCAGGTCAATCAATTTAATACATTAGATCGATATTTAACATGCAAGAATTATCATTACAGTGATTAAAGGCATCGATCGAAATACAAACAATTCTATCTATAAAATCTCGAGGAGGAGTTTATCTTCTATGATCATTATAGCAACAAGTGCTTCGGAACCTTCGATCTACAGAATATACTATCTTTACATCCACTTTGAGAACAGTGACGAGAAATTAAGTTCAGGCTTTCTTCTAAGGATCGGCAGGTGTCATCAGTCGAGAGAAGAACACATGCTATCACAATTCGACCACCTCGAAGAAGCTGATGCTTTTTCTTCGCCAATTGAAGTAGGGATCAGAAGGATCTCAATTATGGCATCGTCAACCTGTTAGAAACAAGTTGATTTCGATAAACCAAGAATCCAGCTTTATCTGATCTCGACCTCTACCAAACGGCAGAATTTATAGTCGACTAGTCCCGAGTTACGAGATTCGTCCGACCAGGGCCGTATAAGGTGGAGTTCGCATTTTTCCAATTCATCCCATACCAAGTCCGGAACTTATCATCCGTTGAGATAACACATTTTGGTGGACGACGATGGTTATACCAATAAAAAAATTTCTTGAACAACTTCATTTTTGTGAAGTGGAGAAGCACAGAATGACCTTTTTATAGGCAGGAGGAACAGGATCCAATGGTGTTGCGTTAAGATCCCATCAACGGTCCAGATTAAATAAATTAACAAGTTGACTCACATCATCGGATATACGTTCGATTAATACCATAAATAAAAAAGTGCAAGAACACAGATGAACGAGTCGAACATAAACAATTTTATTAAATTTTTTCAGAATCATGACAAATACAGTCGATCAACTATAGAAGGAAAAAGTACATTCGTTCCTAAAAGCCTACTACACTGCTCCTCGGAATGATTTGCTCCTCCAAAGTACTTTTTCATCTTGGACTTTTATCACTGCATCGGCAAAGGTTGGCAGAGATACTCCACCAAACTCTAACAAAATATCCTCCTTGGTAGGAGGATGTTCAGATGGAAGATTCCAAAGTACCCGCCTAAATCGAGGGATACCTCATCAGACTTATACGAAGTATCCTCCTGGGTCGAAGAGAATCCCCTGCGCAAGGGATACCATCCTTTTAATGAACTAACCAGCTCTCATTTCTTATAAACAGATCTGGTTGATGACTCCACCATAATCTTGATACCATAAGTGCCAAGGATTCTTACGTCTTCCTAAAAATGACATTTTTTTTTTGTTATTTCTAATATGATTTCTTCCTATCAGAAGAAATATTTACAGTACAAGGTATTTATCAATCAACGGACATAGCATATGAAACGTCCTATATCTACGGTTACGGCACAACTGCCCAGGCTACTTTTCCTCTCCCGAGAAAACAGGCGCCAGTCATTATGACGATTAGATCGGAACGATATATACTTCTACACAGAAAACGATTAAAATATCAAGACGCTCTGTTCACCGAAAAAGGATTTCATTATATTTACTTATTTACAAAAAAAAAAAAAAAAAAAAAAAAACATAGGTCATCATCTCTTTCGCACGCTGCTTGTACCCGAGAGAAAAACCCCTGACGAACTCATGCTTTTTCCCTTTCTCGATCTGCGATTGGGTAACTTCTTCTAGGTTCTTGTTTATTCGCAGCAGGTCTTCTTTCTCCTTAGTAAGCTGCTCCTTATCGGACTCCAAGCTGCTATTTGCTTGAGCTAGGTCTTCCTTCTCTTTAGAGAGCTTTTCATTAGCAGCTCGGAGACTCTCAGCTTCCTTCATCAGCGATCGATGAGCAACAACAATTGTATTCATTCGTTCAAGGGAGTCGTGTTGAGAAAAATAATCCTCGTCATTTTGTATCCCAAGCTGAAGAGCTTCATGCTTAGCCTATTATGGGGACATCAGAATATAAAAATCCAAGAATTGATCGTAAAAAGATCTATGTTAAAACAGAAATAATATCAAGAATCCACTTACCATCTCCAAACCCCTGTCGAACTCATGCTTTTTCCCTTTCTCGATCTACGATTGGGTAACTTCTTCTAGGTTCTTGTTTATTCGCAGCAGGTCTTCTTTCTCCTTAGTAAGCTGCTCCTTATCGGACTCCAAGCTGCTATTTGCTTGAGCTAGGTCTTCCTTCTCTTTAGAGAGCTTTTCATTAGCAGCTCGGAGACTCTCAGCTTCCTTCATCAGCGATCGATGAGCAACAGAAATTGTATTCATCCGTTCAAGGGAGTCGTGTTGAGAAAAATAAGCTTCGTCATTTTGTATCCCAAGCTGAAGAGCTTCATGCTTATCCTATTATGGGGACATCAGAATATAAAAATCCAAGAATTGATCGTAAAAAGATCTATGTTAAAACAGAAATAATATCAAGAATCCACTTACCATCTCCAAACGCTTGAAAATCGATCGAACAAGCTGCAAAGAGGAATGGTTCTTCAATTTATCAAGCTCCTTGGGCAGAATTGTACCCATTCCCAAATTCCAAGATACCCCATCAGGCTCAAGGGTTTCTGGGACGCTTGCACTTAGAGAAACGCCTCCAGATCGACTCATCTCAAAGTCAGTTATTTCCTCGACTTGCTCCTTTAAAGAACGATCATCTAGAAGAGAAGGGTCGTCCATGGAATTCTTGAAACTGGACTGGCTAGGACCAGATCCAGTTTTAGCTGAATCTTGAAGAATAGCAAGAGAAGAAAGAGCCTGGATATCTTGAGAAGTAGAAACAACAACATTAGAACGCAGAGGGGCAAAGAGAGATTCAGGAATATATTCCACATGCCCCCTCATTTGCAAAGTTGGCTCAACCTCAGAATTGGAAGAAATAATGGTGATCTGCCGAGAATCTTCTTGACCTGAGGATGGTTTTGTTATAGCTTCTCGGTCGGAAGGAAGACGCTCATCCATTGTATGCTCATCAAGAGGAGCAGAAGTAGCTCGAGACTCCTCGTTGGTTGTTTGGTCGACAAAAGGAGGAGAAATAGTTTGAGGCTCCTCGTTCTAGTAAGCTTCCAGAATATTTGGATCAACAAATGGACTACGGATCGGAGCCCGTATAAGTCCTCTTGAAGAATCCATTGTTTCTTTTGCTGGTGAGGGAATATTCTTCACTATTTTTGGAACTCCTCCTGAAGAGGACGACACCGGGTTGGATTGAGACATGACTTCACGAGAAGGAATTCCTCCCTGGGAGGATGGTCGATGCGAACTTTCCGTCCGAGTTTTCTTCCTCGGAGTATCTCGCTGGGATAGACCTCGTAGAGATCGCTTTGAGGTTCCAGAGAACAGATTGGAACTCATGATAAAAAAACCAGAAAATCTTATGAATTATCGAACTATAGCTCCAATCTACAATGCAAATTTTTTTTATTGCAAGTGGGGACGCACGGTAAAACTTCGAAGGTTTTACCTTTATATAGAGAAAAGGAAATGACTGATTAAGCTACTTTTCGTTCGTGACAAATGAGGAAAGTTGAGCTAAACAATAAAATGTAACGAGCGTGTATATGGTGAATATTAATATCAAAGTTCGAGTACAAATCACAAAATAGGTCTACCCGAGTGTTACAGGATGCCGTACTACTAGAACGATAAGTAAATACAAAGAGTAATCAAGCTAGAACCTATTCCGAGCAGCGGGACCGAGCGGAGAGTATTCCTTGGAAGTTGTGCCGTCCCCTGATGTCATAAATGCACCGCGTATATATAGGAACAGTAATGAGCTAGCTAGACCATCCGTAGGAGATTACGTCTCAGCCAGCTGTCCAAAGCTGTGGGTCTGCCCCACTGTAATTCCGAGGAGAGAAGTAGATCGGAAAGTAGGATCTTGGGCTATCATTCTGACTTGATCGGAGAACCATGTTCTCCTGGTCGGAGAACGCCTTTCCTGGTCGGGATCTTGGTCGATGTCGAGCAGAGGTATTTCCTAAAATGGCCTATGCGAAATACCCCTCATCAATACTCCCCCACTTCTCGAGCGCAAGTGAAGCTGAAGCTCGGAGAAGTAAACACAGCATCGTATCACAAGATTTGATATGCCTAATTAAAAACCTTACTCGGAAAAACCCAGTGGGACAAAATCCGAGCTAGGGAAAAAGAGCGCATATCTCTTTGGAGCCGCAGAAGACAGATGCTTCGAATAAAAGAAGGATGATACTCTCGATCTGAGGGTCTTCGATAATTTATGAGGACATTATGATATCTGAAGATCGGAGATAAAGAGAAAATAAAGAATAGGTCTTGAACGGTCTTGCGTCGGATATAGCTCATTAAAAACCTTACTCGGAAAAACCCAGAGGGACAAAAACCGAGCGAAGGGAAAAAGAGTGCATATCCTCGGAAGACAATGTAGTTAATCTTATCTTTCTGAACCGAAACGCCCATTTCTGAAACTTGGAGGACCATAGATGCTATTAACGGAAAAATGACCCTCAATTTTACTAGGCGGGAGCTTAACCGTCGCGGTTACTCGGGGTTGAATTTGCAATTTACCCTTTTAACCTTTATATATATACGTTGACTTAAAAAGACGAGTTCGTCTTTCCAAGTTACTGCAGATCGGAGCATTCAGATCGATAAATTGTGTTTTCCCTTATCGACCAATCCAACAGATACCCTTTTTGACATGTCTACTTCCCAGAATCCCGAAGTTCCCTCCAACAATCCCCCGAGGTCAGATTCCGACCTAGGGTCCATGGACGAATTCATCAATAACTTCAAAACCACTGAAAATTCTTCTGATGAGACGAATAAGATCGTCAATCAAGTTGAGCGCGCCCTAGAATCAAATGCTGGCGAAGGGACATCTGGTCAACAGAATTCCGAGCCTAATGGTGAAGCGGAACAGAACACCGAGCCCAACAGCGAGGAGGGTGGAGATGGAGAAAAACCTGATTCCGACAATGAGAATAGCTCGACTGTAGCGCTGGACGAGCATGAGATAATGAGATATCAGATCGGAGGAAGGTGCAGTGTGAGAATCCTCGACCTAGCCGGTGTCACGAAGAAGTCCAAAGCCACAGGTCGAGCTCAGAAGACCGAGAAACGGGTCGACGAAATCTCTAGTGCGTATGATCCAACAGAAGATGAAGCAAATCTTCAAGCTGAGATCGGTAAATTCCTTCCCGATGGCTATTCACTAGTTATTCCGACCCCTTCTCAAAGGGTGAATCAGCCGCCCGAAGGATGTCAAGCCTTCTACGCCAAGCAGTTTGCCTATGGGTTGCGCATTCCTTTTGCGCCGCTACTCGAGCAGGTTTTAGATGCATTCACCCTGGCTCCTGCACAGATCCTCCCCAACTCGATTGGGTATTTGATAGCTTTCAGTGTTTTGATGAAGGCTAAGGGCAAAGCTGCTAATTTTCGGCATTTTTGGCAGTTCTTCAAAATCAGCACTTCCTCCGCCTCGAACGCTGGGTTTGTGTATTTTTCCCAGCGTTCAAACCACTCGGTTTTATCGACCATAGTTTCTAGCAATTCCCTCGACTGGAAGAGGCGGTTTTTCTTTATTAAAGGACCTGAAGAACCAGCTTCTGAGGGGAGTTCGGAGATGGTTCCGCACAGGTGGAGTGGTCAACGAGACTGGGTGTACGGAAAATGAGAACTGTTAGGACAGTTCAAGAAGGGCATTCAAGACGATCTTGTCAATGCGATGCGTTCCGACCCGTATCAGTCGGCTTTCCTTGTTCTGGAGCCCGTTCTTCGGAAAGCCGAGCTCAGCCAAGCTACC
Source organism: Penstemon davidsonii (assembly GCA_034814905.1). Taxonomy (NCBI): domain Eukaryota; kingdom Viridiplantae; phylum Streptophyta; class Magnoliopsida; order Lamiales; family Plantaginaceae; genus Penstemon; species Penstemon davidsonii. The sequence continues at coordinate 9,102 of JAYDYQ010002165.1, forward strand.
TATCAACTTGCTGACGCTGACGATCCTCGATCGTTGAGTAAGAACGACAACCTTTCCCGAGCGTCCAATAAAGTATGTTATTCAGAGAGTCATTCTTTAATCATTTCAAATTTTCATTTCTTCAGGTACAATGGTGGAACAATACCGAGCTTCCATAGTCGGTAGAACAGTGGCTTCTACCTCGAAAAAGACGCCCGGTCAGCCGAGGAGACAAGTTAGACCAGGCCCCATTATCCCTCCTCGAGGAGGCTCGCCCCAACCTGACCAGATCGGAAACGAGGGGGAACCCGAGGATGCTGAACCGATCCGAATGGTACCTCCCCCGACCCAAGCCGGTCCTTTTTATCCCATAAAGGGTTTTTCCGAACTAGGTTTTTAACGAGGCATATTTCACGAACTGAATAAAGGACTTACGCAAAGATAATGTCTACTTCTACGAGCTACAGCTACGATTACGCTCGAGAAGTGAGGGAGTACTGATGAGGGCTATTTTACACACATAATGGAATAAAGCTTTCCGAGGAGGTTCAGGATCGATCCGACCTGCGAAGACTACAAGATCGGCTCGATCCGCCCATATGTATCTGATCAATCTGAGAACCGATCCGGACGATTTAATGGGCCATGCGGCACTCCTCAGCCATGCAGGATTCCTAGGCCTAATAGGACTCCTAGTCAAGTTAGGACTAGGCAATTATTATAAATACTGAGTTTTACATTGTATCATAGATCCGATTTTTAACCTATCAATATTACTACAACTGTGTTCTCCTTAGCAAGCTTATTATTATCACGTAATTACTGTTCAATATACTTTTCTTGAATTGCATCATCCTGAGTACTTTAACCAAACCCCTAATATTCGTATTGTTATTATAATTAATACTGATATTATAACCCGAACGAATTTCGGTTAAATCATTATTATCTCTCAATTAATTAACACTTTCATTAATATTTAATTAATTAGTCTATCTAATTAATTTATCTTCCAATTGAATTAACACTTTAATTCATTTATTGATTTAACTCCTTTAAATCAAATATTTCCTTTTATGACTGTCACTGTCCAACTGTATTGTGTGTGACCCTCTAGGTTCACCATCAATTGGCAGCAGGCCCACGAACCCTTCGTGATTTAATTTACGAGCAATTAATTGCTCCGATCAACTAAACCCTTTTAATTGACCACTCCAGAATTAATCTCCCTTATTAATTCAGGAGTACCCACACCTCATGGTCGATGTCTAGCTACAAGCCCATGAGGCCCAACTTCAGGTGAATTGATATTTGTGAACCTCACCTCACTACAACAAAAATGATCATTGGTGGCATCATGCTTGATGTCATTTTGAAGAAAATGTCACAAAAAATGAATATAGTTACATTTTTTAAATATGTCAAGAATTATATGTTAATCATACTGTTTAGTGACATTTTTATATTATTATGATATTTTATAATGTTACCTCTTGTTATGATAGTGACATTTCACTTTTAGCGACACCGCTATAAATGGCAGTTTGAAAAATGTCGTTATATATAAAATGTCACTAGCAAAATGCCACTTGTAGCGGTGTGGCTAAAAGTATCAATGTCACAATTGTAGTTAAAAATAACATTATAAAATATCACTATAGTATAAAAATGTCACTAATCAGTCAAATTAACATTTATAGTTTGTGACATTTTTCAAAAGTATGACTATATTAATATTTTGTGACATTTTCTTCAAAATACCATCAAGCATGGTGCCATCAAAAACCATTTTTGTTGTAGTGCCTCTTATAACTGCCATGTACATATGGTCCTTCTATCGACTTAATTTCTCGATTGAGACCTAGGGTGTGTGAATTGATCGGCACCTCTAATTATCTCAATAACTATACTTTTCTAATTCGGGATAATAACCCAATGTGACTGCTAAATTTGGAAACCCCTTTCCAAATCCGTCACCGACCGTGGCCACGGGTTTCTCGGATCTATTATCTAAGAATCGTATAGGAGATTCTCTCATCCATTACGATGAGTCGGTAGATTCCATATTGGTACTAACCACTCGCGTACACAACTATATGCACCCAACTTAGGTACATTATGGTCAGGCTACGTGACCTGTACCTAGATCAAAGTACATATACCCATGCACCGAATTCGCCCTAGCACCTCAAGTCTAAGGACTAAATCGTACACTATTATAAGCCTTGAGAAACATCCCATCACCGATATGCGTCATGCGCTTCCACAATGGGTTTCTCTGTTCGGGTCGTTCGATCCCCTATCGAACCACCTACTCATATGCACTGACATCAAATGTCTTGTTCATGAAACTCTACAAATTCACTCCATGTGAATCATGCATATTCATACAAGTCTTGGCAAATCCTTCGATACCCCGTCTCGTTCGGAATCTATGACTTGGAACGTGTTTTAAGATCACGACCTTAGAGACTGTTTCATGATTGCACTCAATACCTAAGTGAATCATCCCATAGTCGAATGTGATCTAAGGATTTCATCAAATCGCTTAAATGTATTCGCGAGAGATGAATTTGGCCATTGTTTATTCTATACAGTTATAAATAAACGTGCGTATTATTCATAAAAATCAAAGATTGTTTATTACAGAATAGAGCTTTTACAAGCTAAAGTAAATTGGCTTGCTGGGCACTATCATATCAATCTCCCACTTGCCCTAAAGCCATTCACAATCATTTCTAAGACCCATCTTTACAAGATGTCCCTCGAACGCTTTTTGCGAAAGTGGCTTTGTTAGTGGGTCAGCTATGTTATCTTCTGAGTTGACACGATCCACGTGTATGTCTCCTCTACCAATGATCTCCCTGATCACATGGTATTTCCTCATCACGTGTTTAGATTGGTGGTGTGATCTCGGCTCCTTCGCTTGAGCTTTCGCTCCGTTGTTGTCACAAAAGACTACTACATGCTCTGCAATGCTAGGAACTACATCCGATGCTGCAATATATTTTGCTTCAGTTGTTGAGTCGGCAGTGGTGGACTGCTTGGAACTTTTCCAACTCATCGCTGCGCCATTGAGGCGGAATATGTATCCAAAATTGGATTTATAATCATCCACGTCAGACTGGAAACTTGAATCAGTGAATCCTTCAAGTTTCAATTCTCCACTACCACCGTAGACCAAAAACATATCCTTAGTCCTTCGCAGGTACTTAAGGATTGCTTTAACGGCATTCCAGTGCTATTCGCTTGGATTCGACTGATAGCGGCTCGTTACACTTAGAGCGTGTGCTACGTCTGGTCTAGTACACAACATCGCATACATTATGCTCCCTATAGCAGAGGCATAAGGTATGAGAGACATTCTCTTCTTTTCTTCGTCAGTTGTAGGGCACATTGACTTGGAAAGAGAGATTCAATCCCTATAGATACGTATTCCCAATACGTAAGATGCCTCTCCTAAATCTTTCATGGAGATCTGCGCGGATAACCACGATTTCGTCTGCGTTAACTTCTGATATCGTCCCCGATCAACAAAATGTCGTCGACGTATAAAACTATGAATTGTACCGAACTCCCACTATTCTTCTTGTACACACAAGGCTCAAATACGTTTTTGATGAAGCCAAAAACTTTGACTGTCTCATCAAATCGTATGTTCCAGGTTCGGGACGCCTGTTTGAGGCCATAAATTGACCTTTGAAGTTTGCACACCTTGTGCTCGCTTCCTTTGGACGCAAAGCCTTCGGGCTGTTGCATAAAGATCTCATTGTCAATGTCTCCATTGAGAAATGCGGTCTTTACGTCCATTTGCCATATCTCGTAGTCGTACCACGCGGCTATAGCTAAAAGTATCCGAATGGATTTCGACATCGCTACTGGAGAGAAGGTTTCCTCATAGTTTATTCCAGGCCTATGAGAATAACCTTTCGCCACTAGGCGAGCCTTATGGGTTATAACCTCTCCATTCATTCCAAGCTTACGCTTGAAGATCCATTTGATCTTACAGGGATAGTTCCTTCAGGTGGATCGACCAAGGTCCAAACCTTGTTGGAATGCATGGAATCCATTTCGGATTGCATGACTTCGAGCCACGCACCCGAATCTATGTCAGACATAGCTTCTTCATAAGTCCTTGGATCAGTATCCAACTTATCGTTTTCGTGAATGAAACCAAATCTCTCTGGTTCCTTACGAATTCGATCAGACCTTCGAAGTATAGGTGTACTAGTAGGTTCAGTAAATTCAGGATCCGCTCCCACTGTTTGTGAGGATGGGTCCGATTCTTGGACTTCATCGAGTTCTACGATTGTCCCATTTCTGTTGGTGAGGAAATCATCCTCTAAGAAGTGGGCTTTCCTAGACACGAACGTATTACGTTCTTTAGGATAGTAGAACAAGTATCCAATGGATTCCTTTGGATACCCCACAAATTTGCACAAACTAGATCTACTATCCAGCTTATCTCCTTTCTTGTTCTTAACATAGGCGGGAGATCCCCATACTCGTAGATACGAATATACGGGTGCTTTACCATACCATTCTTGGTGTGGTGTTGTTGGCACTGACTTTGAAGGTACTATGTTTAGTATCTCCGAAGCAGTTAATAGGGCCAAGCCCCAAAACGAAAAGGGAAGTTCAACGAAGCTCATCATCGAACGAACCATGTCTAACAAAGTTCGATTCCTCCTTTTAGACACTCCATTGAGTTGGGGCGTCCTAGGGGGAGTTCGCTGAGCGAGAATTCCATTCTCTTTTAGATAATCGAGGAATTCTTGACTCAAGTATTCTTCTCCTCGATCAGATCGAAGTGCTTTAATACCGTGTCCTAGTTGGTTCTCTACTTCCATTCGAAACTCCTTGAACTTATCAAAAGTTTCGGATTGGTACTTCATCAAGTACACATATCCATAACGACTGAAGTTGTCAGTGAATGTTACGAAGTAGGAGAATCCTCCTCTTGCACTGACACTCAGTGGTCCACAAACGTCAGTATGGATCAAATCCAATATTTGTTTGGTTCGCTCAGGATTCCCTGTGAAGGGTGATTTGGTCATCTTTCCTTTGAAACAAGATTCGCAAGTCGGAAGTTCATCTAAGTTCTGTATTTCAAGAGTCTTAGAAGAAACCAACTTTTGGATCCTACTCTTGGAAATATGTCCAAGTCTAGCGTGCCAAAGTTGTGGAGTGTGATTATCATATTTTCTTTTTCTTGATTGTATGTGCAAGACGTTGGAGTTTGTAGGTTCAAGGGAATATAGACCATCCATCAAAGTACCACTAGCATAAGTTAAACCATTTTTAATTATGCTTAAAGATCCATTCATAATGGAAAAACTAAAACCATCATTATCTAAAAGCGGAATAGAAATAATGTTCTTAATTATTGTTGGTACGTACAAACAGTCATTTAAAAGTAAAGTAAAATTCCCTATCACTAACTCCACGTCTCCTATAGCCTCTGCAGCAACTCATGCTCCGTTTCCAAAACGCAGGATCCTATCCCCGGGCTTAAGTGTTCTTACTGCTCCCATCACCTGCAAATCATTGCAGATATGAGAACCTGCTGCGGTGTCTAACACCCATGATGCACAGTTAATAGAAATATTAACTTCAACCTAGAAAATACCTTTGACTACCATTTTCAGGTAGTCTGGGCAGTTCCTTTTCCAGTGCCATGCTTTCTTCCAGTGGAAGCATTCGTCGGCTGGGCTTTTGCGCTTTTTCTCGACAACCTTGGTGACTGCTTTAGAAGAGAACACCTTTTTCTTCTTTTTACATTTCTTGGGATTTGCAGCCTTCGATTGGTGAACAATCATCACGTGTTTCTCTTTCTTGAGAGTGGATTATGTCGTAACCAACAGATTGGTCAGTTCATGAAGAGCAAGGTTTCTGTCTTCCATGTTGAAGTTCAACACGAACTGGTCGAACGAGCGAGGCAGAGTATGGAGAAGGAGGTCAGTGCGAAGACCAGCGTGCAATTCCACGTCTAATCGCCCCAGTTTTTCAACCAAGTTGATGAAACGCAGACAGTGATCCTTGACACTGCTTCCCTCAGCCATCTTGAGATTAAACAACTCCTTAGTGGCTGTGAACCTTTCGGTATGAGACCGTTCTCCAAACATCTGTTGGAGGTGGAGAAGTATATTTCTAGCAAGCGGTATAGCAACATGCTGTTTCTGCAGCTCATTCGACATTGAAGCTAGCATGAGGCAGCGTACCTGAAGATCATCATCAACCCTTTTAGCATGGGTGATTCGTTGTTCCTCAGTAGCTCGTGCTGCGGGTGCAGCAGGCATAGGTGTGTCGAGTACATAGCTCCGACGTTCGGAGTCGAGGACTATCCTCAGGTTTCTCAGCCTGTCGACAAAGTTTGACCCATTCAGTTTATTTGTGTCGAGGATGACAGATAATGGATTCTTAGACATTGTTCAAAAAATATCTACAAATGGAAAGAAGACAACGTTTAGCTGACTGATCTATGCCTAATACTTATAATTAACGAATTTTGGTCTTGGTTTCGAAAAAGTTCTCCCACTATTTTGTCGAAACAATCACCCCTTTGATTGCTCGGGAAATCTTATTTCCTAGTAGGTCTTGACGTCCCAGCAGACATTAATTGCACCCACGACTCATGGCCATACAATTAATTCTCCAGGTAGGTATACTTTTACCAATTGTGTCACTACACAACCTTCAAGCTATTTTGCCTCAGTTTTCTCACTTATCTAGCATTGCTACATCATAAGTGTTACTAATCGTTAAGTCTAACCCATCAATCATGATGAGCAACAGGCCCGGTCGTGAAATCCCCTTAACTGGTTATCGGTCGATATTCACATCCCGACCAGTCCTCATCTTTGTCGAGTTTAGTTAAAAACAGGAGTCAAGGAATTTTGCGTATTGTCCCTTTCTTCGACTCGGTGCCAGACTCTGGATCACCTCTATCGATAAGTAGACAACTTACGCTAGTTCCTATTGATGGAAGGCTTGGATCTTTAAAACATCATTTTAAATGTATCCAATATGACTTAATATTTAATTCGAGAGGGGGTTTTCGGGGTTGAAAGTTCATACTAACTCTCCTCGAGATCTCACCGCATAAGTTATGCTTTATCTTTTATTTATGATCTAGATTCTAGCGCGCATCACATACAAGCTAAATAAATAAATCGATAAATAAATTAAAACATACAAGCCTAGCATGCATACTACCACAATATATTTTCGATCGGGAGCCTCCTATGTGGGCCATCATCGAGCCATGATGTTGGCCCAATTGGTCAATCTAAAGGGTTCTTAACGGACCTAGGCTATTACAAAAAGAACCATACATACATGGCCTTCAACTCTTCTTGGGCTCCCACCTTGCTTGTTACGGGCCTCCATCCTAAACTATTTAAAACAGTAAAGCCCTAATCTATTACAAAGGATCAAAGTGGCCCAAAAACTTTAAGGCTCGCAGGCCCAATAAAAACCAATCAATAAATTTAACCAATCACAACTACCCTAGGGTCAAGGCTCGGCATGATCGAAAACCACATAAACAGTTCACGTAGAGCAAGAAACAAGCAAACAACATTTTACGTATTTCTTTCTTACTTTTAAAACACCTTTTAAAAATAACATCCTATGATTCTTACTTTAGTCACTAATAATTATGACAAAATCAATTTTCGGGGAAACAAAAAAAAATTTCAGCATAAAAACAGATTCAATTTTTCAACTTTTGAAAAATTGCAGTTCGGCCCCTCAACTTACTGAAATTGCATTTTAACCCCAAAAGATTTGAAAAGTTACAAAACAGGCCCAATTTACAAATCGGCCAGAGAACCAGAAAATTAAAATTTGAATCCAGAAAATTTTTTGGGTCTCGCAAACAGACCCCTGAACTTTCGGAAATTACAAAACAGTCCTTTAATTATCAAAAATTGCAAAAACGACCCAAAAACACGTACAAACTAGAATTACAAAAACAGTCCAGTTTTTTCAAAAATTTCCAGAAAACAGAAAATAAATTTCCAGTCCTTATTTCAGAAAATAGCGATTTGCACAAAAAGTCCTGAAGTTTCAAAAACTATAAATTTGCCCCAAATCTCAATATGCGATTTTACCCAATCATAGATCATATCATAACAAGCAAGAATCATCACACAGAACATAACAATCACAAATATCCATATATTTAATTATGTTCAGGCCTTTTCGATGCGAAAAGGTTGAATCAAACAACAACAATAAGCAAAAAGGGGGAGATTTGTGATTTTACCTCACCACAGGCAAGGTGGTGGTAACCTCCGACTTTGTTGTTGATTCACAACTAGGAAATTCTCTCATCCATTACGATATGCATATGGTACTAACCACTCGCGTACACAACTATATGCACCCAACATAGGTACATTATGGTCAGGCTACGTGACCTGTACTTAGATCAAAGTACATATACCCATGCACCGAATTCACCCTTGCACCTCAAGTCTAAGGACTAAATCGTACACTATTATAAGCCTTGAGAAACATCCCATGACCGATATGCGTCATGCGCTTCCACTATGGGTTTCTTTGTTCGGGTTGTTCGATGCGCTCGATCCCCTATCGAACCACTTACTCATATGCACAGACATCAAATGTCTTGTTCATGAAACTCTACAAATTCACTCCATGTGAATCATGCATATTCATACAAGTCTTGGCGATTCCTTCGATACCCCGTCTCGTTCGGAATCTATCACTTGGAACGTGTTTTAAGATCACGACCTTAGAGACTGTTTCATGATTGCACTCAATCCAGAAGTGAATCGTCCCATAGTCGAATGTGATCTAAGGATTTCATCCAATCGCTTAAATGTATTCGCGAGAGATGAATTTGGCCATTGTTTATTCTATACAGTTATAAATAAACGTGTGTATTATTTATAAAAATCAAAGATTGTTTATTACAGAATAGACCTTTTACAAGCTAAAGTGAATTGGCTTGCTGGGCACTATCCTATCACCTTACTTGATCACGTACAAAATACAGGCAAATCATTTGGCGTCCACCGTGGGGCCTATTTGAGTGTTAGATTGAAAAATTCCTGCCACGAGGCGATTCACGTACAATCGTGGTGAACCTTCTCATGTTGCAGAAGCTCAAAACTATGTCAATAATGGACCAAGTAATCAATCCAAGGCAGCCCCATCAGCCAGAAGTTCCACCAGTTAATCCACCAGATGATTTACGTATCCAAACGACAGTTGTTGATTTGTGATCTACCATCGGCACTATGTGCAGGGAGTTTATGAACACTGAGAAAGCAGATCGTGAATCCAAACCCGACGTACTGGGGGCGTGAAGCCCCGATCGATCAACTTGCAGCACGTAGGGGGCGTGAAGCCCCTATCTCAAACATTCAGAAGGAAAATATCGTCCGTCGATCTACTGTTGGTGCCCCATCAGCCAATCCTCCCAGAGCTGCTCGGACAAGAACCATTGTTCGTTCTAGGCAGCCATTTAAAAGCGTTCATGATGTGGAGGATTCTGTGGTAGGAGAAAGTCAGCCTGAAGGTGTTGATAAGACGAAGAAGTCGGTTTATCGAAGAGTTACTGAAGCGGAGTTGGAAAAGATAGTACAAGAGAGAGTTGCAAAGAAGTTGGATAAGGAGGAATTGATAAAGAAAACCCGACCTGGGGATACAAGGGCCAGACGTACTGAAGTGAAGAAAAACAGGGTTGTTATTCATGAGGATACTCGAGACCGAGAGCTAGGTAACAGCATCATGAAATGTTCACCATTCTGTGAGGAAATACGGGAAGCTCGAAATACAGAAATTGTGCCTACGAGGTTGCCCAGATATGATGGGACCACGGATTCTGGGGAGCATATTAACAGCTTTGTCAATGTATTAAACGTGTATGGACATTCAGAGGATTTCTGTTGCAAGATAATGGTTACAACCTTCGAGGGAATTGCTCTTGACTGGTTCGGGAAGTTACCCCCGAACTCAATTTTCTCCTTTGATGAATTATGTGACAAATTGAAGTATCAGTTTGCAAGTCAGAGGAAACCAAGGTTACCAGCGAATCATCTGGGAACGATAAAGCAGTTGGAGGGAGAGACCTTAAGGCAATGGTTAGCAAGGTTCAGCATTGAACTTTTGAAGGTCGACTATCCTCAAATTGAATTCCTGTCCTCGCTTATGTTCGAATTAACTCGAAATACTCAGTTTGGGAATGCTTTGTGTCGCAAGCAACCAAAGTCTTTCGAGCGAATCATGGAAATAGCTGAGAAATATATGATCCAAGAGGAAATGAACAAATTGAAAAACGCTCAAAATCCGAGGCCTCAGCTCGGAAAGAAACAGGATAGAGCGCCTATCCCAAAACCAGGTGACTCTGGAGGATCTAACAGTCAGCGGAGAAGCTCGATTTGACAAAGACTTAATGTCTACAAGCCACCGGTCCCGACCCAAAGATCTAATGTCTACGGTCGACCTCATTCTCTGGAAAAAGCACCTAGGAGAGAATCTGAAAAAATCAATTTTACAGAATTAAATACCTTGAAAGATAAGATACTCACGGTTCTCGAGAAAGGAAACTTGATCCCTGACGCTCAGCGTATCACTCAAGTGAGGCTAGGATCATTGAATTATGATAAGTATTGCATATATCATAGAGCTCGGGGACACAATACTGAGGATTGTTTTCAACTGAAACAAGAAATCGAAAAATTGATCGCGCAAGGTAAATTAAAGGAATATGTGTAGGGGTGGGCATTCGGTATCGGGTTTCGGGAACCCGTCCCGTCCTGGTCGGGATTTTGTAGTTTGGGACGGGAAGTATGATTGATTTTCGGGAAACCCGAAAACCCGACAAACTAAATCGGGACGGTATTCGGGAAATATTTCACACCCGATTGGGAAAACCGAATCCCTAATTTGTTATCATACAAAATAAATTACCCCTTTCAATCAATCTCTTACTCCCAAACCCATGCCCCATCACCTACCCCATGGTCTTGAAATTAACAATTCATGACCATAAAGAAAAATATAATGCTATGAAGGAGCAAAATAAAGAAAAGTATGATATTTCTACCATATAGGAGTTTAAAATTATTATTTTCGGGAAACCCGAATCCCGAATCACGATCCCAAAAACCCGATATTTATCGGGAAACCGATATACCGGGACCAAGTCAATTCAAATGGAATTCGGGTAGTAAAAATCAAAACCCGAATCCCAAAAATCCCGTCCCGAATTACCCGAAATCCCGAAATCCTGTCCCGATCCCTCCCCTAAATATGTGAGAAAGGTTAATCTCAACAATCGGTATAGATCGAGGAGCCCACAAATTTTTTTTCGACAACAACGCAATGCTCGAGATCAGATTGACGAGAAGACAAATGGTGTGATTAATGTAATTGTTGGAGGACCTGCGGGCGGAGATAGTAGGAATACAAGGAAAAGGATTGCGAGGTCGATAAAGACAGGGATCTCGATCGAAAAAGAAGTTATCTCGTTGAAACCTCCTTTGTTGATGAATCAAGTTATCAGGTTTAGTGATGCTGATAGGCCCCGTGATGTAACTTGGGATGTAACCGAAGATGACCCCGATTTCTCAATGGTCCTAACCCTTAAAATTGCCAATTTTGAGGTGAAGAGAATATTAATTGATAACGATAGCTCGGCAAATATTATTTCTACAGAGGCTCTAGATCGGATGAATTTGCAACATCCACGACTGGATCGGGTGTCTACTCCTCTAATTGGGTTCGGCGGGTCGAAAATTGTGCCTCTTGGAACAATTCTTTTAAGCACCACTTTGGGAAAGAAGCCAAAGAATGTGATAAAAATTGTAAAATTTTTGGTAGTAAGCACTCCATTCGCTTACAACTCAATCTTGGGAAGGCCCGCTTTGAACATGCTCAAGGCTGTCATATCCACTTACCATCAGAAGGTTAAATTCCCAACTCCGGCTGGGGTCGGGGAAATGATGAACGACCAATATATGGCTTGGGAATGCTACAATTCATCACTCACTATCAAGCAGAAGATAGAACCAGTATTACCAGCAAAAAGGCGGATGATCGACTTGGAGTAGGGCTCGATATCCGACCTACCCTTACCTGATTGCGATAAATTGCAAGGAAAGAAAGGAAAGAATATAGATATGAGCGTACAGCCTACGGATCATAAGCAGGTCGTTTTGGTTCTAGGTTCTCCTGAAAAGTTCACTAAGATCGGTACCGAACTGAGCCCATGAATGGAAATGATGCTCATCGATTTTTTGCGAAGCAATGTCGATGTCTTTGCATGGAGCTCGGGTGATATTGTAGGAATAGTGAGGCAGAAGAAAAAGAACCACAGTCGTGAGAAGGATAAAATTATCAATGCTGAAGTAGACAGACTGCTGGCAGCTGGTCAAATTCGAGAAATAAAATTCACTGAATGGATATGCAACATGGTTTTGGTAGCCAAGGGGAGCAAGGTCGATAACAAATGGAGAATGTGCAACGATTTCACGGATTTGAACAAGTTGTGTCCAAGAAATCCTTATCCGTTACCTCGGATCGATATGCTCGTCGATTCGACTGCATGTTTCATCTTCTTTAGTATGATGGATGCCTTCAGGGCTTCTATCAAATATTCATGAACGAAAGGGATCAGTATAAAACAGCTTTTATTACCGAGCGTGGAGTATATTGTTTCATCGTAATGCCTTTTGGGTTACGAAACGAGGGAGCAACATACCAGAGACTTGCAAATATGATGTTTAAGGAGTTGATTGGAGAGATTATGGAAGTCTATGTTGATGACATGCTCGTAAGAAGCATGACCGAAGAGGGCCATATTAAGCACCTAGATAGATGCTTTGGAATTTTGAGGAAGTATGGCATGAAATTGAATCCAGCAAAGTGCACTTTCGGAGTGAGAGCGGGAAAGTTTCTGGGGTACCTCGTCCACGAGCGTGGTATCGAGGCGAATCCCGAAAAAAATAGAGCTATTGCAGAGCTCAAGCCGCTGAGGAAGCTTTTCGAGGTGCAGAGTTTAGTGGGCAAAATTATATCTTTAAACAGGTTTATATCTCGCTCTGCAGAAAAAAGCTTACCTTTCTTTATGTTGTTAAGAAAATCTAAGGTTTTCGAGTGGAATGATGAGTGTGATAAGGCCTTCAAAGAATTGAAGAATTATTTAGTTTCACCCCGATGCTCGCGAAACCCTCAGAAGGCGAGGCCTTATATTTATATATCGCGGTTTTTGGGGATGCCATTAACTCGGTGTTAGTAAAAATCGACAAATCCGAGCACAAGCCCGTCTATTATCTCAGCAAGTTATTACAAGGGGTAGAAAGAAATTATCTGGAAATCGAAAAATTTGCCCTCGCTTTAGTAGTTGCTGCTAGGAAACTGAGGCTTTACTTCCAAACTTACAAGATAATTGTTTTGACGAATCAGCCTTTAAGGCAAGTCCTCTCTAAGCCCGAAACTTCTGGCAGATTAATTAAATGGGCAATAGAGCTCGGTCAATATGAGATCGAGTATCAACCACGGACCGCGGTTAAGGCACAGGTCCTGGCGGATTTTACTGTGGAATCAATCGGAGCTGAAGAAGGAGAAAGCTCTGAAGTAAATATAGCAGTCCAGGTCGAGGAACCTGTGTGATTGGTGCATGTGGATGGTTCTTCGACCAGGGAAGTGTTGGGATTTTGATGAGGGATATTGCGCATACGCCATTTTAGGAAATACCTCAGCTCGAGATCGACCTCGATCCCGACCAAGAAAGGTATTCTCCGACTTGAAGAACCTAGTTTCCGATCAAGTCAGGTTGATAGCACAAGATCCTATTTTCCGATCTACTTCTCTCCTCGGAATTACTGTGGGGCCGACCCCAGTCTTGGATCGCTGGCCTAGACGTATTCCCGTGCGGAGGCTCTACCTAGCTCATTACTGTTCCTATATATACGTGATAACGCCGTGAAAACGTCGTTATTACCTATCTCTTTAAGCCCAAAACATCTTGTTTTGATCCGAGTTTCTGTTTGTTCCGCGTGTTTTCGTGTCTTTTGTACTTTTGGCCCCTTCGTTTGGCCTTTGTTCGGTTTTTGTGTTTTTGTTCGTGTTTTGATCGCTTTCTCCGTGGTCTGTAGGTATTGACATCTTAGAGTGATTCGGAGTTGCGTATCAATGATGCGAGTCGTTCTACCCACCCCGCGAGTCAAGCTTGAGCTTCAAAGGAAATAGAACCCGAAGCAAATTTTACAAGAATGAAGATAGCTACTCACTCAAGCATGCACAACCTTATCATGGCCGATCCAAATAAGCTGAATTTTGGATATGTTATAGATGATTGAGTTAGCTACGCTACGGACTTTACGGATCCGCATTCGGAGTTCGGAATCAAAAGATATGCTGCTCGGAAGGAAGTGCGGCAGAGCAGGAAACCTACGGCCTGTTTCTCGCGGCCGCGAGACCCCTGCTACCAGCAGATATTTTCTGCGGGAAAGGCAGGGGGTTTTTTGTATAATCCCCCTTTGATCCTACTTGTATTTTTAGGCATCTTGTGGGACTTTTTGGCCTTAGTTGCCATTGTTTGGAGGGTAACTTAGGTATGAGGGCTTGTAGTTTTTGCTAGGTTAGAGGGTTAAAGGTGAAATCATCTCAACTTCCCACTTCACTTGATTCTCTAGCCTTCATTGGGGAAGAACTTCACTTGGACTCTCCATTGAAGATAAAAAGGCTTGAGGGAGAAATTGTTGAAGATTTCAACCACTAAGCTATCTCTAACTCTTAATACTTTGTTCATTTACATTTATAACTTTGATTAATGTATTGGATGATTTATTTAATGCTATGAGTAGCTAATCATTCTTTTCTTGGATTTTATTGATCTTATGTTTGATTCTTGATTAGAGGATGAATTAATAGTTGATGCTATGCTTGGATGTGTTTGTTAATCTAGTTTGTGCTTTTGTCATCTTGTTGTTAGGCCAACCATAAGATGAAATGGATTGATCTTTAATTGCTAGACATAGTGGATTAAAGATTAGATTATAAAACTAGATTGTGATTTGATTTTAGGATAGGAATATACCTAGGTCATTTCATGTTCTAACAAGGTTTGTGATTAATGCATCATTTAGATTTTAATCCACTTAGACATAAATTGGATTAGTCTACTTTGATAGGTTCGTACGCATTTCGGAAGATACATATGAATAATTTTATGAACCTTGAACAACAAACATAAGTGTGGTTGTCAATTGTTGAGTCATTTATCTTGAATTGAACTAGGTGACGTAAAATCCTAGAAGCCTTTACATATTGTTAAGTCAAGTGTTAGTTTCATAATCACCTTCGTCTTAGTTTTAATATCATAACCACCACCACTTTATCAAACTCAACTTACAAATCTAAGTAGAAGTAACAAGACATTAGTCGGTAATTAATCGTACAAGTCCTCGTGGGTTCGACACTCATTTATCACTTTATTACTTGTAACGACCGTATACTTGCGTAGTTTGCGTATTAGTATTTGGAACGCAACAATACGCCATCCAACAACACTTTTCCCAAGATACGCACCAGCTCGGACATAGAGCTCGAAAGTGGCCTTAGCTTGCTATTCTTTGTATTTATCTAGCAAGTTGTACGGCATCCTGTAATGCTCGAATAGACCTACTTTGTAACTTGTATTTGGATCTTAATATTAATATACATCACTTACACGCTCGAATTATTTCATTGTTTTGCTCGACTTTCCTTAATCTTATCCGAACGAAAAAGAGCATAATCAATTGGCGCCCACCGTGGGGCCTATTCGGGTGTTAGATCGAAAAATGCCTACTACTAGGAGATATACGTATCAACGTGGTGAGCCTTCACAAGCAGTTGGAGCTCAACAGTCAGTAAACAACGAACCAAGTAACCAATCCCGAGCGGCCCACCAGTCTGAGGTCCCGCCGCTCGACCCGCCAAATGATTTACCTATTCATACGACAGTGGCCGATCTGCGTTCTATTATCGAAACTATGTGTAGAGAATTCCTGAACACGGAGAGAGCAGATCGTGAAACTCTGCCTGGTCAGCAGCCCCCGGTCGATCAACCTACTGCTCGGGGTCCCGTTTCTAACAGGCAAAGGGAAGGAAGTATTCGTCAATCTGCTTTGGGTGAACCTTCTAATGTTCAACCCAGAGCACCTCGAGCTAGAACCGTTGTATGCTCAGGGCAACCATCTAAAATTGTTCAAGACTTAGAAGATTCAGTGGTCGGGGAAAGTCAACCCGAAGCTGCGGATAGGTTAAAAAAGCCAGTCTACAGAAAAGTGACCGAGGCTGACTTGGAAAAGATTGTGCAGGAAAGAGTTGTGAAGGAGTTAAAGAAGGAGATGCTGGTAAAGGAAACCCGACCTGCAGATGTCAGGGCTCGAAGAACTGAGGCCAAAGAGGACGGGGCCGTATTCTTTGAGGATGGGCGAGACAGGGATTTGAGTACGAATATCATGCGATGTTCGCCCTTTTGCCAAGAAATCAGAGAAGCTCGAGGTACAGAGACCGTTCCAACGAGGTTGCCAAGGTATAATGGAACCTCCGACCCAGGGGAGCATATTAATAGCTTCATAAATGTGTTGAATTTATATGGGCATTCAGAAGACTTCTGTTGCAAAATCATGGTGACCACGTTCGAAGGGATCGCCTTGGATTGGTTCGGAAAACTACCTCCGAACTCTATCTTCTCTTTCGATGAGTTATGCGATAAACTGAAACACCAATTTGCCAGTCAAAGGAAACAAAGGTTACCTGCCAATCATTTGGGAACTGTGAAGCAGCTGGAAGGAGAAACGCTAAGGCAATGGCTGGCTAGGTTTAGTATTGAAATTCCGAAAGTCGATACTCCTCAGATTGAATTTCTGTCATCATTAATGTTCGAGCTAACCCGTAATAGCCAGTTCGGGAACGCTCTTTGTCGAAAGCAACCCAAATCTTTCGAGCGAATCATGGAGATAGCTGAAAAATACATGATTCAGGAAGAAATGAACAAGTTCAAGAACGCTCAGAATCCTAGGCCCCCTATCGGAAAGAAACCTGACAGGGCCCCTATCCCGAAACCAAGTGACTACGGAGGCTCAAACGCACAGCAAAAAGGCTCGGTTTGGCAGAGACTTAAGGTCTATAAACCTCAGGCTCCGACCCACAGATCTAATGTCTACGGTCGACCTGCTTCTCCAGAGAGAGCTCCAAGGAGAGAACCTGAAAAAAGCAGTTTCACCAGGCTGAATGCCTCGAGGGATGAAATCTTAACTGTGCTAGAGGAAAGGAATTTGGTCCCAGAAGCTCGATGTATCACTCAGGCCAGGCCGGGGACTATGAATCATGATAAGTATTGCAGGTACCACAGGGCTCGAGGGCACAACACCGAGGATTGTTTTCAATTGAAGCAGGAAATTGAGAAATTGATCGCCCAGGGAAAATTGAAGGAATACGTTAGGAAGGGGAATCCTAACAACCGTTTCCGATCTAGGAGTCCACGGAAGTTTTCCGAACAGTACCGTGAAAATCAACATCAAACCGAGGAGCGGACGAACGGGGTGATAAATGTAATAGCTGGCGGACCTGCTGGGGGAGATAGGAGGAATGCAAGGAAAAGGACAGCTAGGTCGATAAAAACAGGTGTATCGACCAGGAATGAGGTTATGTCCTTAGAACCCGCACCTTCGATAAATCAGGTCATTAGTTTTACTGAGGCGGATAGACCAAGTGAAGTAACTTGGGATACTAATGAAGATGACCCCGACTTCTCGATGGTTTTAACCTTGAAAATTGCTAACTTTGAGGTTAAGAGGGTATTGATCGATAATGGTAGCTCGGCAAATATAATCTCCTCTGAAGCTCTTGATAGAATGAATTTACAGCACTCGCGTTTGGATCGGGTATCTACCCCACTCATTGGCTTCGGGGGATCGGAAATCGTTCCTCTCAGAACCATCCTCCTGAGTACCACAATGGGCAAGAAACCTAAAGATGTGACGAAGATGGTCAAATTCTTGGTAGTAAGTACCCCTTTTGCCTATAACGCTATTTTGGGAAGACCGGCTTTAAATATTTTCAAAGCAGTCGTGTCGACTTACCATCAGAAGGTCAAGTTTCCCACTTTGGCGGGGGTCGGAGAAATGAGAAATGATCAGTGCATGGCATGGGAGTGTTACAACACGTCCCTAAACATGAAGAAGCAGTTCGAGCCTATTTTGCCCTCGAAGAGGAAGTTAGAGGATGAAAAGGTTTTCTCGGTATTCGACCTCCCTCTACCAGATTGTGAAAAATTGCAAAGTAAAAAAGGAAAAGAGATCGATATGATTGTTCAACCCCCAAATCATAAACAGGTAACCTTAGTTCCTGGTTCACCCGAGAAGTTCACCAGGATCGGGACCAAGCTAAGTCAAGGAATGGAAACCATGCTGATCGAGTTCTTGAGAGACAATGCTGATGTCTTTGCTTGGAGCTCCGATGACATTGTGGGGATCGACCCTAGGGTGATTACTCATTCGCTGAATATCGACCCTAAAGCAAAGCCAGTTAGGCAGAAGAAGAGGAACCATGGTCGGGAAAAAGATAAAATCATCAACGCTGAGGTCGATAGGTTGTTAGCCGCTGGGCAGATCAAGGATATAACATTTACTGAATGGCTCTGCAATGTTGTGTTGGTATCAAAGGGAGATGATGAGGGCTATTTTGCACATATAACCAGCTAGGAGTACCCGAGGTGATTCGAGATCGATTCGACCTATTTAATCTATGAGATCGGCTCGATCAGCCAAATACATATCCGGTCGACCTACTTTGATCGACCTACTGTCCGTCTTAGAGGACTTACTGGGCCATGCAATACTCCTAGGCCAGGCAGGATTCCTAGACTAAATAGGACTCCTAGTTAAGTTAGGACAGAATGAATATTATAAATAGCGAATCTTACATTGTATTGAGGATCCAAAATTTAACCTACGAAATATACTACAATTGTTCGCCTTTCATATTATTGTTAATCACGCAATCATATCACTTTGCTTGTTCTTGAATTGCATCATCCTGAGTACTTTAACCAAACCCCAAATACATAATATCTAATTCTTACATATAATTTACTGAGATTAAACCTAAGACGAAATTCGGTTAAATCAGTTGGCGCCCACCGTGGGGCTAGGTTAATTACTCGATCGAAATATGGCCAATCCAAGGAAAAGCACACGTAACGCAGGAAGAAGCACGAATTCTCGACCTTCTCGTGCTATGGATAATTTGCCTGAAGATTCCCAAAGGATCAGCGCTAACGATACACAGCCTCCGGCAAATCAGCAAAATCTAGATCCTGTAGAAGAACAGGTTGCACCAAACGCAAACATCAATCAGAACATGGGAGCACGACAAACTCCTACCGCAAGTCGAGCTCCCAACCCACCCGTCCAATCCGTCCCTGCTCCTCCGCTACCGGCTGACCAGGAAAAGATACTACAAATTGCTCAGCTTTTGAGTTCAATTTTTCCTCAAATTCTTCCAACTCAGGCGGCCGCGGAACCAACAAGGGTTGCGGTTCGTCCCTCGAGAGCAGTTAATAACGACAGAGAACCTCGGGGAAATAACGATCAATCATCAACTCAAGCAGAGAGTCCAGATGCCGACCAACGATCTCAAGTCTCCCCACCAAACATGGTTGGAAGGCACCCTGGGCGAAAAAGTAATCAGGCAAGAGCCAATGCTCGTCCCGAAGGTCGCTTGTCAAAGGAACGGACAGTTATCCCAATCGAGGACGAGGAGGAACCTCCAGTTATCAATCGACAAGCAACTAAAAGAATCTCTGAGAGAGATATAGAGAGGATGGTCGAGGAGCGAGTGGAACAAAGGTTTTTGACTTTGCAACAACCTTGGCCTCGTTCCCGAGAAATACAGGATAGTATAGCTGCCTGTTCCCCTTTCTGTTTAGAAATCAGGGAAGCACATGCTTCCGGATCTTTACCTGCCCGGCTCCCAAGATATGACGGAACCAGTGATCCAACCGACTATATCTTTAGTTTCACAAATATAATGAGCCTGTATGCTCATTCAGCAGAGTATACGGCCAAACTGATGATCACAACATTTGAGGGTTTAGCATTGGATTGGTTCGGAAAACAGCCGCCCAATTCAATCTTCAGTTTTAGAGAGTTATGCAATAAGCTGGAACAGCAATTTGCTAGTTAGAAAAGACAAAAGCTTCCCATGAGTTATTTGGGAACTATAGTCCAGCAAGATGGGGAATCCTTAAGAGCTTGGTTAGCAAGGTTCAATGTTGAACTACTGAAGATCGATTCCCCAAATATTGATTATATCATATCCATTATGTTCGATCTAACCAAGAATAGGCAGTTTGGTAACGCATTAAGTCGGAAACAGCCTAGAACCTTTGCTGAAATCATGACTTCAGCCTCCAAATATATGACCCAGGAAGAAATGAACTCCTTCAAAGATAAAAATAAGAAAGCGTCCATTTCGGGATCGAAGAAACCGGAGAAACCACCAATGCAGAGAGCCATGGATTACGATCGGTTTTCGCGAAGAGGAAACGTATTCCATAGATTAGAACATAACGGGAATAACCCTGAGAAAAGACCCAATGTCTACCTCAGGCCTAGGTCTCCAGAAAGGAATATAAGAGATCGAATCAGTTATGTGGAATTCACAAAACTAAATGCCCCAAGAGAAGACATCCTGGTGATACTGGAAAGAAATAATTTAATCCCCCCAGCAAAAAGAATCACACAGGCCAAACCTGGGGCTAAGAACTACGATTTATATTGTAGGTACCATCGAGCTCACGGTCATAGGACCAAGGATTGCTATCACTTAAAACAAGAAATCGAAAAATTGATTCAACAAGGTAGATTGAATGAATTCATAGATAAAGCGGATCGGAGAAGACAAAGGACGAGAAGTCCTAGAAGGAGGGAGGAGAATAGAAGTCCTCGTCATAGATCTCCCAGTAATCGTGCGCCCCGAAGAAATGAAATCGATGATGACCAGGTCAATGGTACTATACATATGATCTCTGGTGGACCAGCGGGGGGGGATAGTCGGAATGCCAGACGAAAGGTCGCACGATCTCTAGAAAAGGGGATTACGGCACCTAAGGAGGTATGGGCGCTTGAGAGTAAAAACTCCAACCAACAGATAATCAAGTTTGATGAGAGTGAAGTCCCTAGAAATCTGAATTGGGACAATAACGAAGACCACCCCGATTTTCCCATGGTGGTCTCACTAAAAATTGTCGACTTCAATGTCAAAAGAATTCTGATCGACAACGGAAGCTCGGCTAACATAATAGCCAACGAAGTGCTGAACCAGATGAACCTGGGAAAAATAACTCTCCAAAGAGTAGCTACGCCACTGGTAGGTTTCGGAGGATCAGAAATAGTTCCAGCTGGAACTATCAATCTGAGTGTAACTCTTGGGAACAAACCTCATCGAGTAACCAAAATGATAAAGTTTTTAGTGGTCGAAACACCATTTGCCTATAATGCCATTTTAGGAAGACCGGCATTAAACCAATTTCGAGCGGTTGTGTCAACCTATCACCAGAAGATAAAATTTCCTACAGTCTCTGGAGTAGGCGAGATCGTCAACGACCACTGTATGGCTTGGGATTGTTACAACACGGCTCTATCTTTGAAAAGGAACGTCGATCCTCTAACACCATCAAAAAGGAAAACGGTAGGATCTTCGACGGAAAGATATCATGAGCCCGAGTTGCCTAGCACGGATAGGATAGACAAAAAAGGAAAAGAGCCCATAGATCTGACTCTACGTGCGCCAGAGCATAAAGAGGTCAAGTTAATCGAAAACGATCCAACCAAAGTAACCAGGATCGGAACTGAACTATCTCCACAGGGAGAAGTCATGTTAATCAATTTTTTAAGGGATAATGTAGATGTTTTCGCCTGGAGCTCGGAGGACATAGTAGGGATCGACCCAAGAATAATAACCCACTCTTTGAAGATAGATCCAAGCGCAAAACCTGTCAGACAGAAGAAAAGAAATCATGGCCCTGTCAAGGACAAGATAATAAAAGCAGAGGTCGAAAGACTTTTATTGTCTAAACAGATTAGAGAAATACACTTTACTGAGTGGCTGTGTAATGTCGTACTTGTCTCAAAGGGTGACAAGAAGGATAACAAATGGAGAATGTGCAACGATTTTACAGACTTGAATAAATTGTGTCCAAGAGATCCTTACCCTCTCCCAAGGATCGACCTGTTGGTCGACTCGACAGCAGGCTTTGTAATTTTTAGTATGATGGATGCATTTCAAGGATTCTACCAGATTTTCATGGATGAAAGAGATCAAGAAAAGACTGCATTCATTACCGAACAGGGCGTATATTGTTTCATAGTGATGCCATTCGGATTAAGAAATGCCGGAGCAACCTATCAACGGTTGGTCAACCTGATGTTTAAAGAGTTGATCGGAGAAATAATGGAAGTGTATGTCGATGACATGCTGGTAAAAAGCATGAGTGAAGAAGATCACATTAAACACCTTGATCGATGCTTCAAAATCTTGAGGAAATATGGAATGAAGCTCAACCCCTTAAAATGTACATTCGGGGTACGGTCTGGAAAATTCTTAGGATACCTGGTCCATGAGAGAGGCATCGAAGCAAATTCGGAGAAGATACGTGCTATTACTGAAATGAAGCCTCCTAGAAATATTACTCAGGTGCAAAGTCTGGTCGGGAAGATTGTTGCTCTTAATAGATTCATATCAAGGTCCGCAGACAAAAGTTTACCATTTTTTCAAACTTTGCGAAAAGCTAAGACCTTTGAATGGACAGAGGATTGTGATCATGCATTCGAGCAACTGAAAAATTATTTGACCTCGCCACCTATGCTCGCCAAACCTACGGAAGGACAACCTCTATACATATATATCGCCATTTCCGAGGCGGCTGTGAGCTCAGTTATGGTAAAGATTGAGGGCTCGGAACACAAGCCTGTCTATTATTTGAGTAAGTTATTGCAAGGAGCGGAAAAGAATTATTTGACAATTGAAAAATTCGCTCTGGCGTTGGTAACATCAGCACGTAGGTTGCGGCCATACTTTCAAACATACAAGATCATCGTACTTACCAATCAACCTTTAAGACAAGTATTATCAAAGCCAGAAGCCTCAGGAAGGTTAATCAAGTGGGCTGTAGAATTGGGACAATACGAGATCGAATATAGACCACGAACCGCAATCAAAGCTCAGATACTTGCCTATTTCCTCCTTGAAACTCCAAGTCTGTCGGAGACAAGCTCCGAAGTAACATCGACAAGCGATAACAGTATTATGATCGTCAACGACCTACCATGGCTTATGCATGTCGATGGCGCATCAAGCAGAGACGGTGGAGGTGCAGGAATAAATTTCCAAGGACCAAACGGTGAGGACATGAATTATGCCATCACTTTAGACTTCGTGGTAACCAATAACGAAGCAGAATACGAAGCTCTAATCGCAGGGTTGGAAATGGCTTTACAGGCCGATATAAAGATTTTAAATGTCTTGACGGATTCCGAGCTAATTCAGAGACAAATTAGCGGAATGTACGAAGCAAAAGAATACAACATGATAAAGTATTTAGCCAAGGTGAAAGATTTGACTGGGAAATTTTCGATAGGTTTGATATTCAAAATATCCCACGAGAAGAAAATCGATGGGCTGATCAACTATCTAGATTTACGGGAACAAGGGATGGTAAATCTAAAAGAGTAATCACCTGGTTAATCTGCAAAACTCCTTCGATCGACCTCAATAATGTCCCAATTATCGAATGAATGGATATTGACTTAGCAGCGGACAGTTGGATGACTCCGTTAATCGCCTATTTGAGAGATGGATCACTCCCTAGCTGTAAAAATGAAGCTAGGAGGATAAGATATCGAGCCCCAAGATATGCAATGTTAGAAGGAAAACTGTACATACGATCCGTCTCAGGGATTTTGCTGAAATGCATTCCCGAGCACAATTCCGAGAGCATCCTTAGAAGCATACATGAGGGAGAAGCTGGAAATCACAGTGGTGCTCGAGCACTCACGCTCAAATGCTTGAGGACAGGTTACTATTGGCCAACAATGTACGCTGACGCACAAGACTATGTAAAACACTGTCATTATTGTCAGGTACATTCGAATATAATACATCAACCGGCTGAAACAATACACCCAATTCCGATCTGTTGGCCTTTTGATCAATGGGGAATCGATATAGTGGGACCGTTCCCAATGGCCAGATCAAAAAAGAGTTATGTTTTGGTCGCTGTCGAATATTTCAGCAAGTGGATTAAATGCATAGCCTTGGCTCGGATAACACAGTTCCAAGTTATAAATTTTCTCTGGAAAAATATAGTCTGTCGTTTTGGGATCCCAAGAATTTTGATCTCTGACAATGGAACCCAGTTTGCTGGAAAACAAGTTCAAGAATGGTGCTCGAAGTTTGGAATACAGCAAAACTTCACGTCTGTCGGACATCCTAGAGCTAATGGACAAACTGAGGTGGCAAATCGAGAGATTGTAAAATCCCTCGAGAAAAGACTGGACGATGCCAAAGGGAAATGGTTGGACGAACTGCCAGGCGTCATTTGGGCCAACAGAACTACAGTAAAAACCTCAACAGGAGAGACACCGTTTAGCCTAGTCTATGGGTCGGAAGCAGTCATCCCAGTAGAGGCACTAGTCCCCAGCCCTAGAATTGAGCTCTACGAGGAGGAATCAAACGATCAACTGAGAAAGGATGATATCGATTTGAGCGAGACCTTAAGGGAAAAAGCCAGTCTGCTTTTAGAAGCGGCTAAATCCAGCATGGAAAAAGCCTACAATCAAAAGGTGAGGATACGATCATTCAAAGAAGGTGATTTAGTACTTAAAAAAGTTGAAGTATCCAAACATGTGGGGAAGTTACAGCAAAATTGGGAAGGTCCCTATGTGGTGATTGCGGTCGGCAAAAAATGATCATACAAGATAGCACAGATGGATGGAACTCCACTTCCTCGAACACGGAATGCAGTAAATCTTAGAAGATATTATGGCCGTTAAAGTTCGAGACAAGAAGATTTAGAAATTAGACAGGATTTGCAAGAAATTAGTTTTTCCATTTTCTAGAATATTTTGTTATTTCCTTTTCATGCATTAAATTTACCTACAATTATAATAAAAGCTTTTGCTTATTTCTCCATATGTCGCGTTCATCAAAAAAAAAAAAAAAAAAAGACTTTTGTCAAGGAACGATCTACAAAGGTTAAAACCACAATTGGTACAAAACCTAAGTATAATAAATCTTTGAGTAACACCGATTGGGTCAGTACAAACTCATCGATCTCCTACACGAACGATCTACAAAGGTTAAAACCACAATTGGTACAAAACCTAAGTATAATAAATCTTTGAGTAACACCGATTGGGACGGTATAAACTCATCGATCTCCTACACGAACGATCTACAAAGGTGAAAACCACAATTGGTACAAAACCTAAGTATAATAAATCTTTGAGTAACACCGATTGGATCGGTATAAACTCATCGATCTCCTACACGAACGATCTACAAAGGTTAAAACCACAATTGGTACAAAACCTAAGTATAATAAATCTTTGAGTAACACCGATTGGGTCGGTATAAACTCATCGATCTCCTACACGAACGTTCTACAAAGGTTAAAACCACAGTTGGTACAAAACCTAAGTATAATAAATCTTTGAGTAACACCGATTGGGTCGGTATAAACTCATCAGTCTCATAACTGACAATCTACGTGAACAAACAGCTGATATAATATCAAATCTTTATTATAAAATGCAGATTGGAAAGATACATAAATTCCCCTAACTAAATCAATAGCAGATTCTATTACATGATAAAGAAAGAAGCGAACAAAACGACTTCAGCTTGATTTTTCTCTGTATTTCCTTCAGAATTCTTGCCACCAGCTAAGGACCAGACATGCTTACGGCCACAAAGCTTTGGAATCAGAGAGAGCTTTGAGAGATCATAATGTTACGACGGTCGATGGTGGTCAGCATTTTTTTATCACACATTCTCGTTTTAATGAACTGACCAGCTTTCCACCAACCGCGTAACTAATAGATCGGAACCCCACAACACCGACCTTTACCTATTTATGTAGTTTGGTCGATCTATGGTCGGCATTCCCATCTATCCCCCTTATTAGGGGTCGGAGACTTCATAGTCTTTGAGAAGTCTCCATTTTCCGATTCCACCCATACCGAGTCGACGTAATAAGTGTTTTGCTTGATTTTCGAATTAGGCGGACGACCGCCATTTTGAACAAAGAAGAAGTACATTTTAAATGGTAACTAGAAGGAAGATAAAGATTCCTTTTATAGACAGGAAGGATTAAAATCCAACGGTGAAACTCGCATCCAATCAACGACAATGACGCCACATCGGGAATTACGTTACAAAGTCATAACTGCAAGCCTTAAATACAGGATTGGAAGTAAGTGAGTTTTTGAGACGGTCAAAATAAAAGTCATGTATCAGATCGATGAAGACACTACGAAGATTATTATATAGCAAAAGTAAATATTACATATCAAAGATTCCTATCTGAATGGAAATCATCGATCAACGCACTAAGCAATTACAACTACAAAAATATCAAAGGAAAGAATCTGGTTTCAAAACGCTTCAGAGCTTCCTCGGAACAATCATCTTTCCTTCTACTTGGAGAACAGTGACGAGAACCTAATATGCGAGCATCCTTCTTGAGATTGACATCTGTCGATCATCGAGTGCAGGACACGTGTTCTCGACCACCTGGAAAAAGCTGATGCTTCTCCTTTATGACGTAGAATAGGGATCAGAAGGATCTCATGCATGACATCACCAACCTGTTAGAAACAAGTTGATTTCGATAAGCATAGAATCCTGCTTTCCTCCACTCTCGACCTCTATCATACGACGTGGTGTATGGTCAACTAATCCCCAGTTGTGAGATTTACCCAACCATCACCGCATAAGATGGAGATCCCATTTTTCCAATTCCTCCCATACCAAGTCACGAACTCCTAGGTAGATAAACTGACAAATTTGGTGGTCGATGATACTTATAACAATAAATATTCATCTTGAATGACTTCATCTTCTGAGAAATGGAGAGGAATGGAATGATCTTTTTATAGGCAGGGGATAGAAGGATCCAATGGTGTTGCATTGAGATCCTATCAACGGTCCAGATTTAAAGCATTATTGGGATGGTTCCTTGTATCGGAAATATGATCAATCATTGTTATCGAACTGAACGTACAGAAATATTTGATTTTATTCAGATCTTTTGGAAGATCATTACATCTCACGAATACAGCCATATCATCACGAAAAACTACATTTATCTTTAAGAGTCTAATTATAGTTATTACAAATAATAGTCCTACTTTACTACTCCTCGGAATGATCTGCTTCTTCAATTCGACCTAATCCATATTCTCAGACTAATACCACTGCATAGAAATGAGGAACATGCAGAAGTGCGTATATTTGCTGATGCTGGTGAATTAACGACCTCCAAATGGGTCCCATGGCAATCAGGAAGCCTGCAGCATCTAGGGTCGATCACAGTATCAAGCTAAAGCACACTGAGAAGGAACGAACTTTGCTGTCATACAATTGAGACAGGTTCGTTCTCCATGCCTTGGAGACAAGTTTTCGAGCAGGCATGGACGAAAACCCTTACCTTCCCCAGGGTTCACCACCATTTTTAATGAACTAACCAGCTCTCGTTTCTCCAAAAAACTATTTGGTTTGATATCTTCACCATAGTCGACATGCCATAAAAACCAAATTGAAACATTCATGGGAGACATGACATTTCAGTCTTCTGTCCTTTCTACTTCTACAATGAGTTATTTATACTATGGGCAGTTCATCAATCAACGGACAAAGCATACGAACCGTTCTTACAGTTACGGCACACCTGCCAAATTGACTCCTCGTCTTCCAAGAATATTCAAAGAAGTTATTTATTGGCAGATAGGTCGAGAAGACGCAGAAATTGAACAAAAAGCATGATCTTCCATTCATCAGGCAAAATATATATTTACATTTTAAAAAAAAAAAAAAAAAAAAAAAAAAAAAAAAAAGAAGAAGAGCCCTTGTCTACTGTTCGGGAGTATCATCGGGAGTAAGATCTTTGTCTACTGTTTCGTGAACACGATCAGGAATTGTCGGGTAACCAAGATAAGTCATCATTTCTTGGGCACGCTGTTCATATCCAAGAGAAAAACCCCTATCAAACTCCAGATCTTTCAATTGAAGAAGATCTTCTTTCTCCTTCGTAAGCTGCTCTTTATCAGCCTCCAAACTGCTATTTACTCGAGCAAGTTCTTCCTTCTCTTTAGTGAGCTTTTCAGTAGTAGCTCGGAGATGCTCGACCTCAATCGTCAGCAATTGATGAGCAACAGTAATTGTATTTAACCGTTCAAGGGATGCTTCTCGATCAAAGTAAGATTCATCATTTTGTAGCCCAAGCTGAAGAGCTTCATGCTTAGCCTATTTTGGAAAAATATGAGTGAGAAACTTAAAATGCAAAGAGCTTTTTTGACAATAACAAAGTACGCTTACCATCTCCAAACGTTTGAAAATAGACTGAACAAGATGCAAGGAAGAGTGGTTTTTCAATTTCTCAAGCTCCTTGGGCAAAATTGTA
This sequence comes from Penstemon davidsonii, assembly GCA_034814905.1. Classification (NCBI taxonomy): domain Eukaryota; kingdom Viridiplantae; phylum Streptophyta; class Magnoliopsida; order Lamiales; family Plantaginaceae; genus Penstemon; species Penstemon davidsonii. The sequence continues at coordinate 37,792 of JAYDYQ010002165.1, forward strand.
CCCATTCCCAGATTCCAAGAAACCCCATCAGGATCGAGGGAAGTTGGAATGCAGGCGTCAATCGAAACACCACCTGATTGGCTGATATCAAACTCAGTTATCTCTTTGACCTGCTCCTTGAATGGACGTTCGTCTAAAAGAGACGGGTCGTCCGCAACATTTTCAAAACCAGAACGACTGGGACCAGAGCCAGTTTTTGACACATCTTGAGAAGTGCGGACTGGAGAGACAACTTGAGTATGTTGAGAAGTTGAGACAACAACTGGAGAATGTAAAGGGGCAAAGAAAGATTCAGGAATATCTTCCACAGGCCCCCTTAATTGTAGAGTTACTTCAGGGTTGGGAGCAGTAATTACGACCTGATGCGAACCTCCTTGACCTAAATCTCGATCTGGCATATCTCGATCAGAAGAAGGACGTTCCACCAATGATTGGACAACGGGGGGAGGAGAAACGACTCGAGACCCCTCGTTTATATTTTGCTCGACGGGATGAGGCGAAACGACTCGAGATTCCTAGTTTATATTTTGGTCGACGGGAGGAGGAGAAGTGACTCGAGACTCCTCATTGAGTATTTGTTCCACGAGAGCAGGAGAAGTAACTCGAGTCTCCTCATTCGTTGTATGGACGACTGGAGTAGGAGAAATATTTCGTGACTCCTCATTTGTTGTTTGCTCTGCGAGAGGAGGAGAGGCAGAGCGAGAACCCTCATTCTGGTAAGCCTCCAGCACTTTCGGATCGACAATTGGACTGCGGATCGGGGCACTTGAAAATCCCATCGAAGAATTCGTGGTTGCCCTTGTTGAAGAAGGGATACTCTTCATTTCTTTTGGGTTTCCACTTAACAAAGATAATTTTGGATCAGGTCGAAGAATAGTTTCCCGAGAGAAAGCTCCTCCCTGGGAAGATGATTGGTGTGAACCATCGGTTCGGGATTTCTTCTTCGGAGTATCTCGACGAGACAGACCCCTTTGAGATCGTTTGGCAGCTCCAGAGAAAAGGTTGGAACTCATGGTCAGAAAATCAGGAATTCCTTTGAAATATCGAACTAAGAGCTCCGATCAACAGCAAGAATATTTTATATTACTAAGTAGGGACGCGCGGTAAAAACTTCAAAGATTTTACCTTTATATATAGCTAAGGAAATGACAATTATGTCCTCGGACCTTGGCGCGTATAGTAAAAATTCAAATATAAGGCAAAAGCGGGTCATCAAGTGTGTACTATGATTATCGAAACGACGAAAGATATCTCATTTAAGATCATAAAATTACAAAGGGAATCTTTCATGTTCTACAAGACCTGTTACACAAAAAGACCTAAACTTACAAGAACAAAGGAAGAAAATAAAAGAATTTCATGAAAAAACATCCTAGCTGGGTGAACTGGTTTCCTTCGGGGACGATACTTCCTCTCCTTCTTCATTCCCTTCGTCGACATGGTCTCCTTCGATATCCTCCTCGGCATTGTCGCCTTCCTCTTCGCCTGCTCGATCCTCCATGATATCCTTTATTAATTCCAAATCAGGTGTTGGCACAGGAATTGGGGTTCCATACTCCTCGACTAGGTGAGCCAGAGGGTGATTACTATACTCAACAGAGGATAAGCAGTCGGGAGGATAGTCTTGAAGACTTCGGTCCTTTTCAATGGCCATAACTTTGCGATATTCCTCACGCTTATCAGGAATCTGCCCAGACTCAATTAATTGATCGACGCCTTTATAGAACGAGCTTATGAGCAAACCTCGAATCTTTTGATGAATTATGGCAGTATGAACGGGGGAATCGAGAAACTCTCGGACTATGGGCTCGACGTCTGAAGATTGGTGCTCATCTATAACCCTCTCTAAGTCAGAAGAATCATTTTCCTTAGTCGCAAGTTGAGATCGAAGAGCATCAACATCCGACTCCAGTTTGCTAACGAGGGTGGCATGAGCAACTCGTTGCTCTTCCATTTCTCGAGTCAATTGGTCGACCTGCTCCTGGTATCGACTAGAATCCGTCATCATACTGATAATATGAGGATTATCGGTCTCCAAATTAGGATTAGCGAGAGGATCGGATGAAGTGGCAGCGGAAGCTCGAGAATTATCGACTTGAGCAAGTTGATCTTCACGCTCCTTAACTCTGGCGATTAAAATATTGTTGCTTTCCTCGACATATTTGCATTGATCTCTATGCAATGCCATGTCATATAGAGCGGATACCAAGGCGTTACCAGTCTGTAACAAGAAAAAATGTCTAAATAAAGACCAAGAAGAATATTGAGGATTATTAAAAGAACAAAAGGAGTTAAAGAATATTACCACTTCATGAGCATGAGCAGCCCTCGCTAGCTGTTCGAGAGGTTTCTTCATAATAGTCCTCTCCACGTCTCGAACAAAGGTCGAGGATAGGAGAACTCGTATGGATTTATCGACCACATTCTCCATATCATCAGACACCAATGAATCCTTCTCTGAATAACCAGCCGCTCGTTTTCCTTGAAGATGACTCTCAATCATATCCACCAAAGAGGCTTGATGACTAGTATCTCCGACGTGAGTGAAATACTCACCTCCCTTGTCAAAATATTGAGTTTTTCGTTTGGCTTCAAGACCGGTAGGATTACGTTCTGGCCAATGTTTGCTACCCAGAATACCATATTTCTCCCTGAAAGTTTTGGGCGGATAGCCACGGCCGGGGTGAGAGGTTGAAGAGGTAGTATTCGATGAAGTTAAACCAGAGAAAGGAAGAGCCACTCGAATAGGATTTGCATTCTCGGACGACTCCTCCTCAATGTCCTCCAGATCTTGGAATTGATTCCTTCTCCTTTTTCTAGATTCCTTTTGCTCTATGGGGACTTTACCCCAGGATTTTTTCGAGTTCGAAAGAACAGATTTTCCGACCACGGAAAAACGGCAGTTCTCGACCATGGTGGCTGCAATGGGAAGTCGATAGATATTAGTAAATGACGAATTCATAGATCCTTTTAAGATTAAAGTGACAAGATAGGAAATGATCTTACCTAGAGATCGATTATCTGATGGAATGGAAAATTCCAAAGAACTCAGTCCGGCTTTCCGAAGAAAGATCTCTCCAATCAAATAAGCTGATTGATACTTATTTGATCTCATCTCCTCGATCATAGCGGATGAAAATTGGTCATCCGGGGCCATCTCGCCGATTACTTTTCGACCACCATATACCCAAGAATCATTGTATCCCCAATCATGAGTAAACTCCTGAGTTTCTCCATTTTCGAGAATATGCACGGTCGGAGCTTTGACGAAAAAGAAATTTGATTTCCACTCCATGCTATTACTCGAGATGGCGTTTTCAAGAACAGCATACCCAGGTCTTTGACTAACGTAATAATAACCTCTATTAGAAGAGGTCGATACAGAAAGTCGAAAAAAGTGAAGAAAATTACGGAACGAGGGCCGCAGACCTCGCGCGACCATCAAAACAGAGAATGCCATAATGAAGGCCATGGCATTCGGAACAAGTTGAGTCAATGAGACAATAAAGGTCTCCAGGAATTGACGAAGAATCGAAGAAAGAGGAAAACGGAGCCCATGCTCGAAGTGTGATGTATAAAAAGCTCGACAGTTTGTAGGAGGAGTATTGACTCTCTCTTCGGAAGAAGGAATAATGATTTCAAAATCCGATGGGAAATAGCGACCGTATTCCTTTTTTAAGAAGGGTAGATCTTCTTCTGTCCATCGAGAAGGAAAGAGTTCTACAGGGGCGGAAATTTGAGGTTGAGCCATCTTAGACTTTTTAGATGCCCTCGACATCATCTCCTCCTCTGGGACGATTTCCACCACCAAGCCATCAACCTCTTGTTCTTCGTAATTTCTGACTTCTTCTACTTGAGCAATATCTGCAGCTTCTTCCTCAGATGAAGGGATTTCAGGATTAAGGATGTTAGGTGGTATTTGTTCTCCTACGTTTTGGGTTGAAGAATGCGGATTTTGCGAGGTCGAAGCCATCAGTCCTTGAAATAATGAGCTCGAGAAAGTAATAAATTGACAAGATTGTCGATTTAAGCTTTTACTGCTAAGGGGTTTAAATATCCGGGTAAAAAGTAAAATATCCCGCAAAATTCGATTATATATATGGGCGGTGAAAAGACGGATATGACCCTTCGCGTCTCTTCATATTCCCGCCAATCAAAATCGTGAAAAGACCTAATCGTTATCTGACACACATTAACCAAAATACATGTCTGTTCGAAGACGGTTCAAATGGATATGCACTATTTTTTCCTCGTTTGGTTTTTATCCCGGAAGGGTTTTTCCGAACTAGGTTTTTAACGAGGCATATTTCATGGACGATGAAAAGATCAAGGTAAACAGCTACTTCTACTTCTACGAGCTCCAACTACGATTACGCTCGAGAAGTGAGGGAGTACTGACGAGGGCTATTTTGCACATATAACCAGCTAGGAGTACCCGAGGTGATTCGAGATCGATTCGACCTATTTAATCTATGAGATCGGCTCGATCAGCCAAATACATATCCGGTCGACCTACTTTGATCGACCTACTGTCCGTCTTAGAGGACTTAATGGGCCATGCAATACTCCTAGGCCAGGCAGGATTCCGAGACTAAATAGGAATCCTAGTTAAGTTAGGACAGAAGGAATATTATAAATAGCGAATCTTACATTGTATTGAGGATCCAAAATTTAACCTACGAAATATACTACAATTGTTCGCCTTTCATATTATTGTTAATCACGCAATCATATCACTTTGCTTGTTCTTGAATTGCATCATCCTGAGTACTTTAACCAAACCCCAAATACATAATATCTAATTCTTACATATAATTTACTGAGATTAAACCTAAGACGAAATTCGGTTAAATCAGGAGAAAAGGTGGACAACAAGTGGAGAATGTGTAATGACTTTACAGACTTGAACAAGTTATGTCCGAGAGATCCCTATCCCTTACTGCGGATCGATATGCTGGTCGATTCGATCGCCGGTTTCATCTTTTTTAGCATGATGGATGCCTTCCAAGGATTCTATCAGATTTTTATGAATGAAAGGGACCAGGACAAAGCCGCCTTCATTACCGAACGCGGAGTTTATTGCTTCATAGTGATGCCTTTTGGACTGCGGAATGCTGGAGCAACTTATCAAAGGCTCGTGAACATGATGTTCAAGGACTTAATTGGAGAAATCATGGAAGTTTATGTCGATGATATGCTCGTAAAGAGCATGACCGAGGAAGATCATATAAAGCACCTCGACAAATGCTTTGCGATTTTGAGGAAGTACAGAATGAAACTAAATCCAGCAAAATGCACTTTCGGGGTGAGATCGGGAAAATTTCTCGGCTATTTGGTCCACGAGCGTGGCATCGAGGCGAACCCAGAGAAAATCAGAGCTATTGCCGATCTTAAACCGCCAACAAAGCTATCCAAAGTGCAAAGTTTGATCGGAAAAATAATATCGTTGAACAGATTTATATCCCGCTCTGCGGACAAAAGTTTGCCTTTCTTCAAATTGTTGAGGAAATCGAAAAGCTTCGAGTGGAATGAGGAGTGCGATAAAGCTTTTGAAGAGCTTAAGAAGTACTTAGTCTTCCCACCGATGTTAGCAAAGCCGGTCGAGGGGGAGCCTTTGTATTTATACATAACAGTATCGACGGATGCCATAAGCTCAGTTTTGGTAAGAGTTCGAGATTCTGATCACAAGCCGGTGTATTATCTGAGTAAGTTGCTTCAAGGGGCGGAGAAGAATTATTTGGAGATCGAGAAATTCGCACTTGCTCTGGTTATTGCCGCACGGAAACTGAGGCCTTATTTTCAGACTTATAAAATTATTGTTTTGACAAACCAGCCTCTAAGGCAAGTTCTGTCAAAACCGGAGACGTCCGGGAGATTGATTAAATGGGCGGTGGAACTTGGACAATTCGAAATCGAGTACCAACCCCGTACAGCGATCAAGGCCCAGGTCCTGTGTGATTTCATTGCAGAGTCGACAGGAACCAGTTCGGAAAAGCAACAAGTTCCCGAGGTTAACCTGGTGGTAGATGTTCAGGAGAAAGTATGGGTTATGCATGTCGATGGGTCGTCGACTAGAGAAAGAGGTGGGGCCGGAATTCACTTTCAGGGTCCCGAGGGGGAGGACCTCAGTTATGCAATTACTCTAGATTTTATGGTAACAAACAATGAAGCAGAGTACGAGGCCCTGATCGCTGGATTAGAAATGGCAATTAAAGCAAGTATAAAATCTCTTACCGTGTTGACCGACTCCGAGCTTATACATAGGCAAGTGAAAGGGGTCTATGAAGCAAAATAGTTCAACATGGTGAAGTATCTGAAAAGGGTGAAGAATCTGCTGGCGAAGTTGAATAAGTTCGATATCCAAGCTATCCCTCGAGAAGAAAACTCTTGGGCGGATTTGCTTTCAAAATTTACGGGGTCGATGGATGGACGTAAGGAGAGAGTAATAACTTGGTTGATGTCCAACACTCCACCTATAGATTTGAACGTAGCTCCGAGCTCGGAAATGGTACCTTGCCAGAGGAAGAAAATGAAGCCCGACGAATTAAATATCGAGCTCCAATGTACGTTTTGATCGAGAACCAGCTTTGTAAGAGGTCTAGTTCAGGAATTTTGTTGAGGTGTGTTCCGGAGAGTCAATTTGATCTTATCCTAAAGGAAATTCACGAAGGAGAGGCTGGAAGCCATTGCGGTGCAAGAGCACTAGCTTTGAAATGCTCAAGGACTGGATATTATTGGCCTACTTTGATTTCGGATGCCATCGATTACGTCAAGAAGTGCCATCATTGCCAAATTTATTCAAATTTGATTCATCAGCCCGCCGAACAGCTGCACTCTATTCCGATCTGCTGGCCATTCGATAAATGGGGTATCGATATCGTGGGACCTTTCCCAACAGCTAGATCGAGAAAAAACTATGTCCTGGTTGCTGTTGAATACTTCAGTAAATGGGTCGAATGCATTGCACTAACCAAGATTACTCAGTTTCAGGTTATAAATTTTCTCTAGAAGTATATTGTTTGCAGGTTCGGGATACCAAGGGTCCTGATCTCCGACAACGGGACCCAATTTGTGGGAAAGCAGATTTTGGAGTGGTGCGAAAAATTTGGAATCCAGCAGAATTTCACCTCGGTCGGGCATCCCCAAGCAAACGGGCAGACCGAGGTCACCAACAGGGAAATTATCCGATCACTTGAAAAACGTTTGGCCGAGGAAAAAGGCAAATGGTTAGACGAGCTTCCTGGAGTAATTTGGGCGAACAGAACCTCAGTAAAGTCAGCTACTGGAGAGACCCCTTTCTCATTGGTGTACGGTTCGGAGGCTGTAATCCCAGTCGAGACGTTAGTGCCATCACCAAGGGTTGAATCTTATGATCCCGATCAAAACCAGTTATTGAGAGAGATTGACGTCGACCACACAGATGGCAAACGTGACCGAGCGTGCATAAAGATCCAAGCCAACAAATCCACCATGGAAAGAGCTTATGACAAGAAAGTCAGGATAAGAACATTTAAAGTTGGGGATTTGGTCCCCAAAAAGGTGGAGGTATCAAAGCACGTCGGAAAGCTTCAACCGAACTGGGATGGCCCTTATGTCGTGCAGGAGGTCGGAAAGAAGGGATCCTATAAAATTGCTCACCTTAACGGTGAAGTTTTGCCGAGAACCTGGAATGCAGTTAACCTGAGGAAATACTATGGAAGATAGTTGCAATCATTTTAATTTTTCTTGTAATTTACTGTTTTCACAACTCTGTTTTTCTTAAAATGTAAGCACAATCAATGAAATCCTCCTTTAAGCTCAAATTGTATTTCGAGTACCATGATGAAGAAAGAGCAATACGTCTCGACCGAGGGTGAAAGCTGTTGCTATGCCCCTCAGATCGGTTAAAGACGCTCGTCTAAAAAAAAAAAAAAAAAAGAAGAGGAGGAAGAAGCAAAATGTCTCGACTGAGGGTGACAACTGTTGCTATGCCCCTCAACTCGATAAAGACTTGCTCAAAAAAGCAAAATGTCTCGACTGAGGGTGAAAGCTGTTGCTATGCCCCTCAGCTCGATAAAGACTTGCTCAAAAAAGCAAAATGTCTCGACTGAGGGTGAAAGCTGTTGCTATGCCCCTCAGCTCGATAAAGACTTGCTCAAAAAAGCAAAATGTCTCGACTGAGGGTGAAAGCTGTTGCTATGCCCCTCAGCTCGATAAACACTTTCTAAAAAATAGCAAAATGTCTTGACTGAGGGTGAAAGCTGTTGCTATGCCCCTCAGCTCGATAAAAGACTTGCTAGAAAAGAACGTGACTATCTAGCTCGGGAAAAAGTGCTTAAATAATGAAGTTGTCAAATGATTTATTGTTAGATAAAATCGACTGATGCTCGAAATAATATAATTAAGTAGCCCTGCTCGAAATTTGAAGATTTTTGAAGACTTCATATACTTTGGAAATTCCTTCTTAAGTTGGAATTTTTATTTCTTATGTTCAGTTATGCTCGAAGTAAACTTCTCGGATTTCAGCTATTATTCATTTGGATGCTTACGGGATAATCTATCCGAGATGGTTTTGTAGATCGATAAATATTCCAATTATGGGTTAAACTTCGCGTTCAGATTTTTAAAGTTTCATCGGATTATTAGTTCGTCATCGAGTTGGATGTTGCGAGCAAAAAATTAATAGTAAAGACGATGGAAAAGAAAGATAGATTGCAAGTATTCTATGTGAAACATAAAGGTCTTATTATTTATAAGTTCCGAGCAAGATACAAGAGATCAATGAAATACAAAAACTATGACTTTATTGATATTCATCGAACAGATTACAAAGTCGTTGAGTATGTTTACAAGTAAAAGTCCTAATACAACTAATGTGCCCTATTCTATGGTCTTCAAGCATCCTTCAGCCTTCTCGACCAGGAGGATTGGCGAGCATCCGATGAGTGCAACACAGTTTGTGTGACAAATCGGTTGTCCGGTAGACTTGTAAAGTGATCGAGTTGTATATGTTTATCGTCTGATGATATCTGGTTTTGAAATTAGACAATATAGATCGCATAAGACTTTTTCTGATCTCCATACAGTCCCCAGCATTCTTGCTACCAGCCAAGCCCGATCACTTCCCCGAGTTGGCGTCTAAGTTGAAATTTCTCATTTTTAGATCCGAAATTTCAGCCTAGAGCGGCCGGTCATCGTTTTATGATCCGAACGCTCGACCCAAAGTTACCATTCTTCAAGAAAGAAACGAAGAAATTGGTACTCGAGGTCAAACTTCCTTTTAATGAATTGACCAGCTTTCCGCCCTCAGAGATACCCCTCGAGATCCACAATGCTAACCCTGCCCAAAATACCCGAGCAAGGGTCGGTCGCACATTGGTATTTCGAGGGGAGATCCCATTTTCAGGGATCGGAGACCCCCAGATAATCGAGGGGCCCCTCTTTTCCGATTCCGCCCATACCAAAGAAATGTCTATTTTGTTTATAAGATCGGAAGTATGTTCGAAGCCAAATCTCAAAGGCTTGAACAGGAAGGAGGAAGGATCCGAGCTTAGTCCTCGGATGAAACATTTTCACAGCGTAAAGTAAAAATTTTCAACTGAGTGAAAGCCCCTTATATACTAAAAGGAAGTTCAGATCGACGGTCGTTATTCAACGAAGCCAATGGCCCAGATTAAGGCTTATATCACGGATGACCGTTCCGCTTCCCGAGGTTTAGGTACTGTTTGGTCAGAATTTCTTTGGAACTTAGCTGAAAAAAGGGGAATACTATGACTTGGTCAGGTGTGCGGTGTGGAAATTTTCCGTTTTCACTATATGTTCGGAATTTCAACCATTCACAGCTCAAGTATAATTTATCTCTACAATAAGAATGCACTTGATTGTAAAGAAGCTCAAAGTAAATAATCTTCCCAAACACGCAACAACATTACTTAAAGAGAAAGAAGGTTTATTATTCCAGCGAAAACAGCACTACAAAAAGGGAAAAAGATAAAAGTACAACATTTGATCGAGCAGAAAGGGGGAAAAATTACAAACGAGACGAAATCTCTAGATAATTTTGTTCTCGGATAAGAGCTTGCGGAATTCAACACCGCAGGCCTCATACCCGGCATCATAACCTTTCTTATAAGCCTCTTGCTCCCGCAGCTCGCCATTTTTCTTCTCCTGCTCGACAAGGGACCTCAGCCTGTCCAACTCTTTGCTCAACTCCTCGTGGACTTGGCTTTCTTTCTGCTTCACGGCTTTCTCCGTCTCAGAGACCAGCTTCAGCTCGGCAGCTCTAGTTTCTTCAAGAGACTTCGCTAGCGCGACCTTCTTTTCCTCCAACTCGAGGACAATCAAAGCACGCTGCTCGGCTTCTTGCTCGACCTGCAACCCGAGGTTGAATAACTGTTGTCCAACCTTCGAGGGATCAAAGTTGGACTGTTAATTAAAAAAAAAAAAAAGTAATAAGACTCACTTGGGTAAGCAGATCTGCACTCGATTGCACGATTTCCCGAGCACTTTTCCCTCTCAACCATTCCTGCTCGGCCAGTTGAATACTGCTCAGAGTAATCTCCCAACTGCTAGGGGTAACCACTCCAGCCACTGCCTTACTTTTCACCTCTTCAAAAAATGTACCAAGTGTGCGAGCAACATCGGAGACAGAGCTATCTCGGGATTCTCACCCGACTTAGGAGACTTTTTGTGATCGACAGAAGGGTCATTTATTTTGACCTTTTTATTAGGAGGCTCATTTACAACGCTCTTAGTAGCCTCCAGAGCCAAAATACTTCCACCCAATGTCTTATTTTCCCCAGCCATTTGGATTAAAGTTGAGGTCGGAATCAGATCATCTACGCGCGGCCTTTTGTTCGAAGCAAGCTCGGAGCCAGCAGATGTGACTTGCTTGCTAGGGCTAGCAACCTGCGTTTTTCCCTGATTTTTCCCCTCGGAGCTGTTCTTCGATCTGGAGGGGGAGTCAGCAATTTGTATAACCGGCCCTTTCTCGGATCGAGTGGGCGCGGAGTTAGGCGAAGGGTTGGCCTCAGTTTTTCCAAGATCACCCTTAGGAACCTCTGATCGTTTGGGCCCTGAGGATCGACCTTATTTTTGCTACGGTCGGCCTTAGAAACTTTGCCTGCCTCAATGGACTTAGAATCTCGAGTTTTGGACTTAGGAGCTTTTTCTTTCTTGGTTTTGAACATTTGAGTTGGGTCAAGTTTGGAATTCACTAACCCCTCCATGGTCGGATTATTTAGTAAAGATAAGGGCTCGATTTATTTTTATTGATCCTTGAGCTCCGACCTGAAAAAGAATTATGGTTTTTTATGTTACAAATATTAAGTTCTCCCCCCTATTTATAAGAAAGAGAAACGTTGCCTATTGGGGACCTAACAGTCGCGAATTTCAAGTTTTTCCGTGCTCATATATGAAGATCGATCGTCTTAATATCTTACCTGCTAAGGAAGTCTACTTCGATCGATGGTGCATAGCTCATTATCGATGTAAAATTTCGAGCTCGTTACAGCTTACAAAGATTATTGTCTAGTTAAGTTGTATTATAAATTCCTACAAACTTTAAGCATCTGAACTTGGTAAATATCGCAAGAAAAGAAAAGGATATTTTATAGATGATCGAGAAGATTACATTACATATGAAGGAAAATCCTATAATCTATTACAAGAAATCTTTCTAAGGGTTTTGCTCCTCCTCAGTGCCCTCACTCTCGGAACCGTCCTCGACGTCGACCTTTGCGTCTCCAGAAGCCTCTCGATAATCCCCGTCTTCAGAAGTATCTTGATCTTCCTCATCTCCAGAACTATCTTGGCTGTCTTCATCCTCAGAACTATCTGAACTCGAGCTCGAGCTGGACGTTTCCAATTCCAGCATGTCGGGATTAGGCATTGGAACTCCGAACTCTCTCACGAAAGGAGCGAACTCGTGTTTTTCCCAATCTGTGGAACTCGAGGATGGGACTCGATAGTTTTCTCCGTCCATGTTGTTGGGGATGACCTTCGCAGAGACCAATTGTCGAACGCCTTTGTAAAAGGTAGTCTGAAGAATTTCGCTGACCCTTTTCCAAGCTATAGCATTTAGCGCGGGTGATTCCAGAAATTCTCTTATCGAGCTTAGGCGTGAGTCTTCCTTGCCACGCTGATAAGACAACTCTGAATCAGCTTTGGTCTGCGCGAGCTCTTCTTCAAGTTTCTTGACCTTTTCCTCGAGCAAGCTATTCTCAGCCACAACCTTCACCAAGCTCTGCTCGACCGTCGGGGTGTATTTAGCTCTGGAGGCCTCCAATTCTTTCTGAACGGCGGTAAGCTGATCGCGAAGTTTGGACTCTTCATGCAGAGAATTTCGGTAAGCTATATGGACTCGATCGGACTCATCTTCCAACATCGAGGTGCGATTCAGCTAAGTAAGAAAGCAGTCCCCGATCTGCAAAGGAATAACAGAGAACAATTAATATTTTGTATAAAGATCTAAAGAGTTACAATCACCATAAAGGGTTTTTACCGTATGATATGCTCGAGAGAATCGACCTAACACGTCGAGGTCGCTATGAGCCCAAAGTTCCTCCTGATCCTCGGCGAATCTCTCCGCCATGAAGATCTTTATTGCCTTGTCGTGCTCGTTCTCGCCGTTTGGGTCACGATCGCTCCGAATTGATCCTCCCTCGGGATAACCCGCCGCTCGGTAACCTTCAAGTTGATTCTCAATAAAATCCACCATATCAGGCTTATCTCGACCCGGACGATGGGTGAGGGGTGTTCGGTGCTGACCCCACAATAATGTCCTTCTTTTCGCTTCAGGGGGCCCTTCTCGATCTTCCCTGGCTCGTCGATTAAAGATCTTTGTCCCCTTAAGCTTCTTCATGGTGAACATACTGTATCCTAGACCAGATGAAGAAGAAGGAACAGCTTGGTTCAGAGGAGGTACCATTTGGATCGGCTCGGTATCCTCGGGCTCTTCCTCCATTCCGACCGGGTCAGGTTGAGTTGAACCTCCCCGAGGAGGGATTGCAGTTTGGTTGGATTGCGCAAGGTGAGGTTTAACTTGCCTCCTCGGTTGGCCAGGCGTCTTTTTCGAGGTGGAAGCCACTATTCTACCGACTATAGAAGCTCGGTATTGCCCTACCATGGTACCTAAAGAAAGGAAAAAATGGTTAAAGGATGGAATTTTCTGGATAACACACTACTATGATGGGAAATGACTTTCTTTCTTACTTAGCGATCGAGGGTCGACGGCATCCGCAAGTAGATACGTCGCTTTGCTGAGCCCCGCTTTCCGAAGAACGGGCTCCAAAATAAGGAAAGCTGACTGATAGGGGTCGGAATGCATCTCGGCGACGACGTCATCTCGGATATTCTTCTTAAGCCGACCTATCCGTTCGCGTTTTCCGTATACCCAGTCACGCCGACCTCTCCAAGTATGGGGGACCATCTCCGAGGTCCCCTCGGAAGCTGGCTCCTCGGGCCCTTTGATGAAGAAGAACCATTTCTTCCAATCAAGAGAGTTGCTGGAGACAATAGTGGATAAGACTGAATGGTTCGAACGTTGGGAGAAGTACACGAACCCAGCGTTGGAGGCCGAGGAAGTGCTGACTTTAAAGAACTGCCAGAAATTCTGGAAGCTATCAAATTTGCCTTTAGCCTTCATCAAAACACTAAAGGCTATTAGATATCCAATCGAGTTGGGAAGGATCTGCGCGGGAGCTAGGGAGAATACATCTAAGACCTGCTCGAGCAACGGTGCAAAAGGGATACGCAACCCGTAAGCAAATTGCTTAGCATAGAAGGCTTGACATCCTTCTGGTGGCTGATTGACCCGTTGAGAGGGGGTCGGGATGACCAGTGAATAACCCTCAGGAAGAAATTTCCCTATCTCAGCTGCGAGATCTGCTTGGCCTTCTATCGGATCATATGCGCTAGCAATCTCATCGACCTATTTTTCAGTTTTCTGAACCCGACCTTTAGCGGTGGACTTCTTCGTAATGGCAGCAAGGTCGAGAATTCTCACGGTGCAACCTCTTCCGACCGAGTATCTCATTATTTCATGCTCTCCCAGCGCCTCGGTCGAGCCCTCTTCACTATCGGAATCAGCGTTTTCTTCACCTTCTCCTTAATCCTCGGCGTTGAGCTCGACGTTTTGTTCTCCATCCCCATCGCGCTCGGGGTTCTGTTGACCGGACGTTCCCTCGCCAGCGTCTGACCCCAAGACACGTTCAACTTGGTCGACGATTTTACTCGCCTCGTTAGGAGAATTTTCCATAACTTTGTAAGTGTTAATGAGCTCGTCCATCGACCCTAGGTCGGAATCTGTTCTCGGAGGAATATTGGATGGAATCTCTGGGTTCTCGGAGGTGGACATGTTAGAAAATGTTTATTGAAATGGTCGATAAGAAAGGATACTCTTTATCGATGTGAATGCTCCATCTGCAATAAATTGGGAAGATGTACCCGTCTCTTCAAGTCAACGCATATATATAAAGGTTAAAAGGGTAAATTGCAAATTAAACCCCGAGTAACCGCAACGGTTAAGCTTCCATTCAGTAAATTGAAGATTATCTTTCCGTAAATGGCATTTACGGTCCTCTAAGTTTTAAAAGTTGGTATTTCAGCTCGATAAAATAAGATTAACGACATTTTCTTCCGAGGATGTGCACTCTTTTTCCCTTCGCTCGGTTATTGTCCCACTGGGTTTTTTCCGAGTAAGGTTTTTAACGAGGCATATCCGACTCAAGACTGTTCAACACTCGATCTCTATTATTTACCTCTCCGAACTGCGGATATTATAATGTCGTCGAAGTAAAATATTCAGATCTGAAACTTCGCCTTTCTATTGTTTGAAGCATCTCACCTCTACAGGGCTCCTCCAGAGAAAATATGTGCTTTTTTTCCCTATCTTGGATTTTGTCCCACTGGGTTTTTTTTAGTAAGGTTTTTAATGAGGTATAACCAATCTGGTGCTACGATGCTGTGTTTACTTCTCCGAGCTTCAGCTTCACTTACGCTCGAGAAGTGGGGGAGTATTGATGAGGGATATTTCGCATACGCCATTTTAGGAAATACCTCAGCTCGAGATCGACCTCGATCCCGACCAGGGAAGGTATTCTCCGACCTGGAGAACCTAGTTTCCGACCAAGTCAGGTTGATAGCACAAGATCCTATTTTCCAATCTACTTGTCTCCTCGGAATTACTGTGGGGCCGACCCCAGTCCTGGACAGCTGGCGAGACGTATTCCCGTGCGGAGGGTCTACCTAGCTCATTACTGTTCCTATATATACGCCACGCATTTCAAATCCAAGCCTAGCAAAGTGGATGCGTTTCTCCCTTTCTTTTGCACCTTTGATCCAAAGATAATATAGCGCCCCACGTGTTGAGCCTCTACGGATTGATACACCACAATATCACGAAAACCTTAATAATCCTAATCGGCTAGAACATATAAATTATTAAGATCTAAAACTAGAGAACAATTGGGAGAAAAAAAAAATCGAAAACTCCTCTAGAGAGAGAGAGAGAGTTCGACCGAGATGAGAGAGAGAGGAGAGGGAGAGAATTTTGCAAGACTTAATTTTCTTGTGTGTTTGATATTCTATATGAGATATGATATATATTCTCATATATATAGATATCTCATAAATCCTAATCCTAAAAGGAATAGGACTTCAAGTCTTATCTTTTCTCCTACATGGACCATGGCCTTTTAATTGGAAGACTATGTCTTCTAATTAATTAATGGTGATTATACTGTATTTCGTTCAAGTTCAATAAGGAAAGTAGAGTATAACAATATATGAATCGAGCGTAAAACTGTATATTGATATTAGTGTTCGAATACAAATTACAAAGCGAGTCTACCCGAGCATTACGGGATGCCGTACTACTAAGAAGACTAAATTCAATGAGAATACAAGCTAGTTCCTAATCCGAACAGTAGGTCCGAGCAGAAGGAATATCTTGGAAGTTGTGCCGTCCCTGATGTCATAAATGCGCCGCGTATTTATAGGAACAGTAATGAGCTAGGTAGACCATCCGTAGGAGAACACCTCTCGGCCAGCTGTATAAAGCTGTAGGTCGGCCCCACAGTAATCCCGAGGAGACGAGTAGATCGAGAAGAAGGTCGGGATACTTGATCGAGAGCTATCAGTCAGGCTTGATCGGAAAACCATGTTCTTCTGGTCGGAGAATACCATTCTGGTCGGGATCGAGGCCGACCACGAGCAGAAGGTATTTCCTAAAGTGGCATATGCGAAATACCCCTCATCAATACTCCCCCACTTCTCGAGCGTAAGTGAAGCAGAAGCTCGGAGAAGTAAACATTGCATTACGGCGAAAGACTTTGATCTCTTGATGTTTTCGGACATGCCTCGTTAAAAACTTAGTCCGGAAAAACCCAGTGGGAAAAAATCCGAGCTAGGGAAAAAGAGTGCACATCATCCTTGGGAGAGCCTCGAAAAACCGAATCGCTCCAAAGATAGAAGGGTGAGGTTTTTGACCTGAGAGATTCACCTCGATGATTCACCAAGAGCTGCAATACTTGAAGTTCGGAAAAATAGATAGTAGAGAACAGGCTTCGGACGGTCTTGAGTTGGATATGCCTCGTTAAAAACCTTACTCGGAAAAACCCGGTGGGATAAAAACCGAGCGAAGGGAAAAAGAGTACATATTTTATCCTGTTGAGTCGAGAAATACTCATTTCCGAAGCTTGGGGGACCATAAATGCTATTAACAAAAGATAATCTTCAAATTTACTGAGTGGGAGCCTAACCGTCGCGGTTACTCGGGGTTGAATTTGCAATTTACCCTTTTAACCTTTATATATATGTTTACTTGGAGAAAGAAAAGTGCATCTTTACAATCGCAGCTGATCGGAGCCTTTAGATCGATAAACGGTATTTTCTTTAATTCGAGCATTCCAATAAATATCTTTTAATCATGTCTACTTCCCAGAATCCCGACGTTCAAACCAACATCCCCTCTGGATCAGATTCCGACCTGGGATCCACTGGGGAACTCATCAATGACTTCAAAACCACTGAAAATTCTTCCGAAGAGACGAATAGAATCGTCAATCAAATAGAGCATGCCATAGAGTCGAACGCTGGAGAGGGTACATCAGGTCGACAAGATTCCGAGCACGATGGTGATGCGGAACAAAATGCTAAGGCCAACAGTGAGAAAGGTGGAGATGGAGAAAAAACTGACTCCGAGAGTGAGAACGGCAACGGCTTGACTGTACCGTTCGATAAGCATGAGATAATGAGGTATGAGATCGGAGGCGGGTGCAGTGTGCGAATCCTCGACTTAGCCGGTGTCTCGAAAAAATCCAAAGCCACAGGTCGGGCTCAAAAGACCGAGAAACGGGTCGACGACATCTCAAGTTCGTACGATCCGAAAGAGCACGAGGCGAACCTCAAAGCTACAATAGGCAAATTCCTTCCCGAGGGTTACTCGCTAATAATCCCGACCCCCTCTCAAAGAGTGAATAAGCCCCCCGCAGGATGTCAAGCTTTCTATGCTCGGCAATTCGACTATGGGTTGCGTATTCCTTTT
>JAYDYQ010002166.1:0-50196 GCA_034814905.1 Penstemon davidsonii
CAATTTTTATTGAAATTCTTTTTTTTTCTAATTTTGAGTTATTTTTATTACCTTAATAATTATGATTGGTTAATAATAATTTACAAATTTTTGTTATACAGACATAATTAAACTAACCAACGTAAATTAGGGAATCAAATATATGATTTCAAATTATAGGCTTAATGTTATACTTTACCATATACATATCTTTCTAGTCTACAGTTTTCAATATCATATGAATTTGAAAAATTGTGGTTTCCTTATTAAATGGCATGATTTAATGCCTCATGAATAGAATGCAAATCATCCCTATAACTTACCCACATTTTCGATTACCAAAAAAAAAATTACCCACGTTTTTATCTATAAAACTAATTATATATCTCATTTTTCTCATCTTATATTCGCTAGACTACCTCTCTTTTTTCATCTAAAAATAAAAGACCACATCTCTTTTCAGTTCAATCAAAAGAGAAAAGGTTACTTCTCAAGGTTCGAATGAAACTCAATTTTAAATTCTTCTAATTTTTGTTTTTAATATTTTATTCTATTTGACTGATATATATATATATATATATATATATAATTAAAAGAGTAAGTTGAATGAATATGTATATTGCATCTTTTGTATCATTTTTTTCTCTATACGATGTTTGTTTTTCTTATCTTTTGTTTTTAATGTTTTTTTTTTTTTGTTGGTGTAGATTGTTGGTGAGATGTGGAGAATGACAACCATATTTTTTGTCATTGGCAAGCTTTTTAAAAAGGTTAGGTATATTTATCTTTTGTTATTTTTTCTACTTTTTCATGGACCGTTACTAACCCCAATTCCATAAATCTTTGATTGCCAATGTATTACATTTTAACTTCGTATGATTCACTTATATACTCATTTGCTATTGTATTTTATTCTTGATGTAGCCGTATAATTACTATAAAAAAATGTGTAGATTGGTGGAATGTAATGAAAACATGACTTTTCTTTTTTCTTTTTCTCTTCTAATTTTTGTTTTTAATATTTTATTCTATTTGACTGATATACATATATATATATATGTTGGTATAAAGTGTGACAAAATGCAACGGATGAAGAATAAGATCTTTTTGGTTCGAGAATTGCACAGGTTTTTTTTATCAAATTAAAAGCGTAAGTTGAATGAATATGTATATTACATTTTTTTTGTATCATTTTTTTCTCTATTCGATGTTCGTTTTTCTTATCTTTTGCTTTTAATGTTTTTTTTTTGGTGTAGATTGTTGGTGAGATGTGGAGAATGACAACCATATGTTTTGTCATTCGCAAGCTTTTAAAAAATTAGGTATATTTATTTTTTGTTATTTTTTCTACTTTTTTATGGACCTTGACTAACCCAAATTCCATAAATCTTTGATTGTCAATGTATTACATTTTAACTTCGTATGATTCACTTATATACGTATTTTGTATTTTATTCTTGATGTAGCGGTATAATTACTATAAAAAAATGTGTAGATTGAGGTGGAATGTAATGAAAATATGTCTTTTCTTTTTTCTTTTTCTTCGCAAGCTTCAACTAATTGGAGTACAATATTTGTTTTTGCTATTAATGTGTGATTTGTTTTCTACTTTACATATTCCTGTTTAATTTACCAATATACTTTTACTGATATATGGCATGATATGTATTTGGTGACAACCTTTTTTTTCCTGTTTTTTTGGACATGGTATTTGGTGACAACTTTGAGACATACATGTATCATATAAGTTTTAAATACAAAAATTAGTATCATTTGAGAATTTTTTAATAATTATTTTTACTTAAATTTGTGAACTATATTGGTTTTCTACACTTTTAGTATTTTCTTAAAGATATTTTTTATTTGTTTGATTTTATTTTATTTGCATTGAATTTATATTGTATTACAGATAAAACAAAAGATCTAATATGTTAAAATACAATGACATGTGTGTTTCATTCTCTTTTTACATGCGTTTTAACCCATGGGAACGAACTTCTATGATACCAAAAAAAAAATAGAAGAGAACAAAGAAGAAGAAGAAGAAGAGGAAGATTAATCAACAAGTTGCCCATAAATATTGTTAAGAAATGTTTAATTCCAATATGTATATTCTAAATCTCCATATAGCTAGAATTGTCTATTTTGTATCTATTGAGCTATAATGAATTATCCATTCATCGTAAACTATTTGGTTGAGGCCCTCCGAACAACTTTTATCATAGTTGATATTATATGAAACTTAATGATAGGGCCTGTTTGTTTGGCATTTCCCAGAATTTTTTCGTGTTTGGGAAATGCCAAACAAACATGTTTTCTATTTTCCGAAATAAATTTTTCATCCATTAATTTTCCAAAACTACTCTCTCAAAAGCCAAACAAACAACAATTTTCTTATCGATCTCTAAACAAAATCTATACAAACTCTACTTTGATTTGACATAAAGTAACATATCTCTTACACAATTTGTCTCACATAACAAACATGATTTGACATAAAGTCTTACACATCTTACACCTACAACCCAACTCTTCCAAAAAAACCTACACCTACTTTATTTCTCAAACCACTCTCTCAAAACCCAAACAAACAACATTACGCAAATCGAGATTATTTCACAAACCTCCACTACTCTCCCAAACTACTTTCCCAAACGCCAAACAAACAGGCCCATAACTTTTGGGAAATTTGCAGATACACATTCACGAGAAAAAATATGGCTCCTATGTATTAATTGCACTTTATTTTTTACTGTTGAAGTAATATCATCTAATATCTATATATCACTTATCCTACTTAATATTTATTATTTATTAAAATAAATAGATTTGACATATTATTAGTAGAATTTTATAGTTTTATTTTATTAATAGAATTATTATAGTTTAAAATATATTAAAAAAAGAAAAGAAAAATACTTGGTATCCTCTCTGAAGAAATTCTCTCCATTTTTGGGGGAGGGGTGGGGGTTCTGGTTGGTTATTGGGATGGGTGGGGGTGCGAGAAGAAGATAATATTTTTTTGAAGTTAGGGTGTTTTAGTATTTTGTTAATTTAAATAGACAAAAAATAAATTTCAGTTGTACAAAATGTGAGTGAAAGTCACTTATATTCAATATTTTCTAAAACACAACGGGATTCGGGCAAGTTTCGTAAAATAATAGTGTGTAACGTGTTTTATCTCTCCACTTAAAGTAACTAACTAAATAAAATTATGAGTTCATGATTTTGTGCGTAGCACGGGATTAAGCTAATAACTTTATATATTAATTTGGTTAGAAGTTGATTTAAGATTTAAACTGTCACTTGCTGAAATACAATTAGTAACTTGTATAAATAGTAAAAAATGTTCTTTGAAATTTGACGAAAGACCAAACCATTTTCTTTGAAAATGGCCAATTTGTTTGAAATAATGTGAAATGGCCTTGAAGCCCATTTATAGTACACAAATAGTTTTATAGATGACTGGGACTACCCATGGGCTTTTTCCGGCCCAATATACGCACTATTATAATGCTGGATCTAGGGCTGTCAATGGGGTGAATTTCAATTCGAATTCAATCCGAGTTCGGCCCAATTTATTAGAATCTTGATCCGATTAGAGATTCGATGAATTTGATCCGATTATAAAGATCTGAAATTCGCAATACGTGGAACGAATATGGATTTAGGTCGATTCAACCCGTTATAGAGCAGTATCCGACAATAAATTAAAGAATTATATATGTACATAATATTTTATTAAAATAAGTAACATTAAATAATATTTTACCATTAGGTTAAGAGGAGAAAATTTAATAATTCATTCATAATTACATTTTGATGCATATTTTCATCCAAATATGAATAACAGTTAAGAAAGTTTGAACCTTTGAGCCAATAAATAAAATCGTATGAAAAAATATTGGTGTAAATTTTGAAAATGAAAATTATATTGAATCCGAAATAAGATCCGATATCCAATCGAATCTGGCTAATATCCGATGGACTTGAGAAATATAGATTCGAGTGAGATCTAAATCCGACCCGAATTAGATCTGACATAAATGAATCTGAATCATGGTCAAGCCTGATCCAACTCGAATCTGACCCATTAACAACCCTAGCTGGATCCAATGTTTTTACATGTTTCTATTTCAATATAGGTACCTTTTTATTTTTGGTTCAATTCCAAAAAATAAAGAGTGGTCTATAGTTTCTACTTCAATATATTTATTTAATTTAACAATTATTTTATTGTAGTAATTTTTTTTCAACTTTTTTATCACATGCCACATAGATTTATTGAACGTTAGTAGTCTAACTGACAACTAAACGGGATTGCTGTTCAAAATCTAATGCCGGGACGATTTCACAAATTTAAATTATGGTTCTAAATTGATGGCAAGATGAAAATGGTATTTTAATGGGGATTGAAATTCTGCTTGCATGAGCCCAACTGAGGTTTCTCCAAGTAAACATCTCATTATGGGCCAATAATATTTGATGAGAGAAGAGTATGCAAGACAATTTTTTTTTTTATTAGTTTGTCTGAATAATTATGTTTCTTATTTTAGTTATTTAGTTTCCTTATTTTTTGTGATTTAGTTTGTCAAGAAAATGAGGAAAAATTGTAGGAAAAAAAAAGGAAAGGAAAAGGAAAAAAAAAAGTCATTTTCCTTTACATATTTGGTTATCAGGAAAACTATTTTCTTGCAGATGTTTGATTGTCAAGAAAGTTTAGAATTTTTTTTTTATAAATATCGTCATTTGATTATGAATAATTTCAAAATTGTAAAATATATTAAACGTGATTGCAAAATAAAAATTATTAAATTAATCTATAGAAAATATTAAAGCACAAATTGAGTTATGAAATCAAATAAAACGAACAATAATGAAATAAATAAATTAGATGGCTTAAAATAAATCATAAAAGTCACTGTTATTGGTAACGTATTGTATGGATAATTACATTTTTATTATTTTAACTTTATTATAAATAATTTGACTCTATTGTATATTTCTTAATTAGTCACCGGGTTATTGATATTTTTGTAGGTAAAGATGGGTGTTTTTGCATCATTTGGTGGGGGTGTAATCGTCATTATAATTTGAGAGGGTAGTTTTGGCTAATAATAAATAGGCACAAAGGAGTTTTGGTAAAAAAATATCACAAATGGGGGGTTTAAATAGTTAAACAAAGTACAAGAGGTATTTTTGCATTTTACTCCAAAATTTTCCTAGGATTTTCCCATCAAATTGGTGGTGAAATTTTTTCTTTATAAAAAGTCGGAGAAAAATAATAATTTCATTTCTTGCTATTCAAACAACTAAAAACTGTTTTCCCTCACTTTCCCTTACTTTCCTGACAACCAAACAAGCTATAAAAATCTAGGAGTTATTTGTTTTTCGTAAAATAACTTGTAATACTCATATTTATGAAATATAGATTATTATGACTTTTTGATAAAAAGAAGAGATTTGTACTCCTAAGGGTTAATGGTGCCTATTTCTCATATTCTTGTAGTAAATTTATCTGATAGAATTTATCTGTAAAGTAATTGCTATTCTGTCCGGCTTCAATATCCCACATAAGCTTGCTGAGCCATAGCCCATTTACGCCTATTCTTATTTGCTTATGTTTTTGGTAGAATTTCCGATCTTAATTTCACTTTCGCATATATAGTACTTGAATTTCATAAAGTAACATTTTTTCCTCAAATTTAACTCTTAAAATCGCCCACATCTAGGGCTGAAAATCAAACCAAACTACTCAATACTCGGCTCGAGCTCGTTCGATAAAAGCTCGTTTGAGTTTGGTTCGTCAAACAAGCTTGAACAAGATTTCTCGTTCGATAACTTTTGAAGCTCGGCTCGAGCTCGACTCGATAAGCTTAAAATTGAAAAAAAACATGTAAAATACCAAGCTACTCGATACTCGGCTCGATCTCGTTCGAAAAAAGCTCGTTTGAGCTCGGTTCGTTAAGAAATCAAATCAAACTCAAACACAAAATTTCAAGTTCGATAAAATTCAAACCAAGCTTGAACAACGTGTAGTTCAATACTACTCGGCTTGTTTACACCCCTACCCACATCTTCAGAGAAGGCAATGTTGCGGCTCACTCTTTAGCGAAACTAGTTGTTAGAAATTTTATCTTTACTTCACTTCTACCATGTATTATTAACAATATTGTTCTTTCGGAGTTATCTCCTTAATGAAATCTATCTTTTGTTAAAAAAAAATAAATATGTTTTCTCTTCGCATAATTCATACTTCACCATGCACAGTGCGAGCCAGATTTCAGGAAATCTTATTAAATTTTAATCGGGGTCAAATCCTATTGCACTCTCAATTAATTTATTTCTTTCTAACAAGTAATATAAAGTGCGCCATTTCTTCTAACACGTGCAATATCACTAGTGCACATATTATTGTAATTGGCTAGCTAGAGAACAAAATCTTATCCTATATTATCGTTTATTAATTGAGTGGAATTTCGGATAAATATTTATCATTTTTTCGGTAGGCCATTGTAATGCTCTTACGCATAATTATGAGATGAGGGAATTTGGTAGAACCGAATCCAGATCCATGCCGGACCTGATAAAATGCCCACTATTTTCTTGTTTTTAAGAAAAAATAATCACCTATTCATATACAAGATACTATCATTAAAATTTGAACTATAGAAGTAATGAAGGAGATTTTCATCTATGGACTTGGTCAATGTAAAGAACAGAATGTGCAGATGTAATCCTATTCTTAGTATGAAATCCTAAGCTGATCAGATCGAACTGAACTCTACTCTGAGGAACTTAACTATGTGCTCAAAGAAACTCGTCAGATTGTGCAGGTGGTTGATCTGGTGCTGAGCCTCCGGTGCCTAAGTCAAATCAATTCGATATGATAGCAGAATATAGCAGAAAGTAGCAGGTTCAGAAGTAGAAAAAATGCGTACCTTCAAGTGTAATAGATGCGGGTTTTTTTTTTTATAGAAGTTGAAAGCGAATCTTTTGGGTCGATTGATCAGATCTTTCAGGTCGGTTGGATCTCAATCGGTTTGATCATATTGAGATATGTTGGTCGATCATATGTCATAGTTCAATCGACATGGTCACATCTGATTCAATCTAGTTCGACCAATTTGGTACATCAATGATGATGTACTTGGAGCAAATTTGATGATGAGATCAAGTATGTTATGATCTGGTTCGATCTATCGAATAGATCTACAACGATGATGATATGGATAAAAGTTTATTTTATGTTTTATTTGCTTAACTTAATCCTACGTGTATCCTGTCATATCATTGATACAATATTTGATATATCAAGATTTTTAACACGTAAATTCGACATCCCATTACAAGGTCAAAATTATCTATTATATTATGGATTGAATAGATTTAATAACCAAGCACCATTATTCAATCTTTTGGCAGACAAACTCTTTTTGATTTTGAAATATGGCGTCATCAAATAAGGAAGTTAGGTTTTCCATTACACTTATTGTCTTAAAGAGATTTTTGTTTTCTTCATAAATGAACCCTGCACATACATTACGTGGCCCATTAGGTTAGTGGAATAATGATTAATGGTTAAAATGGATAACGAAGCATCACGTTTTTTAAAATCATTTTAAGTTTTAACGAAATATATTTTGGCTTATTTGTTGAGAAAAATTTGTGGGGAACTAAATAAAATATATCAAGAACTTTATGTTTTTAAGGTTTGTTTAAAGACAATGTCCTTGAAGTGATATTTGCCCCCCTCGATTGAGTTTGCTAATGAATTTGAAGTAACGAATCACTCACATAATACAACAAAACTATTTAGAAAGATAAACAAGAATTCTAAACTTTCTCTCTAAATTTCTCTAACAATTATGTGCTTTAGGGGAGGGAATAAAATAGAAGAGTAGTAATAATTTCGTTGATGATTGAATATTCTTAAAGTTGTAATGATTAATGAATCATTGTGGCTTATGCCTATTCATGAAAAGATGCATTTCTAATTCACGGTTAAAATGCATTGTTTAAGAAATGCATGCACTGCTTCATGAATTAACCTTTCAAAGGAAATAAGCCACATGTTCATTTTCTTTAAACAATAATTTCAAATAAATTACTACAACCCTCACTACTTATCATTATATAATAATATAATAAGTATTATATAATATTATAATCTATCTAAATTCCAACAACCCCACTTAGATTATAATATTAAAGTTACTAAAGTACATAATAGCATCATGAATACAAGAAGGTGTCTTTCGACTTTAACCATCAATTAGCATAAACAATTCAAAGTTTCAACGAAGTCAAAGGTGGTCGAAAGACACTTTAAGCTACCTTGAGTTATGGAATTCATTAAGAGTACAAACTCAGCCTACAACTATAATATTATATAATATTATAATCTATCTAAATTCCAACAACCCCCCACTTCGATTATAATATTAAAGTTACTAAAGTACATAATAGTATCCTGAATACAAGAAGGTGTCTTTCGACTTTAACCATCAATTAGCATAAACAATTCAAAGTTTCAACGAAGTTAAAGGTGGTCGAAAGACACTTTAAGCTACCTTGAGTTATGGAATTCATTAAGAGTACAAACTCAACCTACAACTTGTAGCAGCATGCACTGAATACATTTCTATGTGTTGTGGAATGTAATTTTCAATGCTCATGGTCATGTCTAGTAACTTGTTTTAACCCTTTAAACCTTAACACTAGTGTTGTTCTAGTATAAGGCTGGCTTACCATTACTAGTGACTAAAAGGGATGTAAACCCATTCCACTTGCTGTTATTTTAACCAAATTCTCGAGATTGCTTTTGTAAAAGGATCATCTAAATTGTCCTTTGATCTTACATAACAACAATTATAATTCCATCTTTTAATAATTGCTTGACATAATCATGTCCTAGACTAATATGTCTTGATTTACCATTGTATACTGTACTATGTGCTCTACACATAGTTGATTCATTATCACAACGTAAGGAAATGGCTGGCATTGGTTGTGGCCACAACTCTATATCAAACAATAAATTCCTCAGTCATTCGGCTTCCTTTCCTGCTATAGCTAATGCTACAAATTCAGATTCCATAGTTGAATGTGAAATGCATGTTTGATTCTTGGATGCCCAAGATATTGCTCCTCCTCCAAGAGTAAATATTCATCCAGAAGTGGATTTACCAAAATGATCACTAGTAATTCAACTTGCATCAGTGTAACATTCTAATACAGATGGAAAACTACTATAAAACAATCGTAATTGAATGTTCTTTGTTGGTCCCAAAGTTTTCAACTCAATTTAAACTTTAAAGCAAAAAGAAAGTTTCACCCCAAGCTATAAATTCCTCAATTTAAAAGACTCTTATGTTAAAGTATTTACTTAGCTTATGAAATATGCAATTCAAGACAAGTAAGTGAATCACACAAGGAATTTTTATAGTGATTATGTAGACACAAAGTCTTTTAGTCCACTCTTCTAAATCACACAGAATTATGTTCCACTAGAAACACAAAGTAACTAGTACTTGAGCTTTTACAACAGATGATAAGCCTCAAGTCGAATACTTAGCTCTCAGGTAGATCACTTAGAAAAAACTATTCTAAAGCACTCAACAACTAGAACACTTACGCTTTACAACAAATGATAAGCTATAAGTAAGAACTCTCTCTTCACTCAGATTAACCTTGCTCTTTTCAGTATAGGAAATCACTCAGAAGACTTACACTAAGAAGTTATATCACTCACAGAGACGGATATAATCTCCTTCAATTCTCAGTTGAATGTCACTTAGACAGACAAAAGTTTGATCTTGTTCTTCAACAAAAAGCTTCGTCAACAGATGACTTCGCTTATGACCAGACGACTCAACTGATGGATTCTTGCTCTAAAGATGTGATCTTGAATTGTGCAAGTCTCTTTTCAATCTTCAGTCCCTGGTCTATTTATACTCTCGGATTTGAAATTCTGCCCGTTGAAGATAGGCGAAATTACACTTTAATCCTGAGCAACGGTCTTCATTTCTACGGCAGCTTTTGCAGACTGTTCTCTGTACACTCTATTGTACGGATATCTACTTTATGTCAGTCGCATTTAATGCACTCAACTTGTTACCGTTGATGAGCTTACTGACCAACTTCACTTTGCTGATGGGATTACTTTGCTGATGATCACTCTGCTAATGGCTACTCTGCTGATTCAAGAATGAACACATCTATCTTGACTCGACTAATGATAACTAATCTGATCTGATATCCCGCTTAGCTGATTCGGTCACATAGCTTTCAGACCGTGAGAGAGGTTTACTAAGCTTTTCAGGTCTTAGTTGATGACTTCGTTTTTAACCTTTTTAATCATTTTAACCTTTTTGTCATCTTCAAAACCTTCTACTCAATTCTTTTATTCAATTCTTAACTCAACTTATAAGATCACTTAGTTGTTCTTGAGTTAATAACTTCTTCCAACATTCTTTTTAAATATACAAGAACCCTTTCTATTCCTTTCCAGTAATCTATACTTGGTCGACTAGTATATCTTGAAAGTTTACAAACAGAGAACTATCTATCTGGCCTAGTGCAATGCATTGCATACATCAAATTGCACTAGCATATTCTAAAGGAGCAAAATTCCAGAATTTTAAGTTATTTTAAACGAAGAATCATATGGGGTGTTTGCTTCCTTTATATTTAAATGATGAAACTTATTAATAACTTTCTCAATAATGAGATTGACATAATGCATAACCTTCACTATGTTTCTTAAAATTCATTTAAGTCTTTCATCTTAAATTTCGAAGTTACATACTTTAGTTTCTATTATCCCTATATTATTAGTTGAAAATATCAACATGTCATCCACATAGAGACAAATAATAACACCATATTTATTAGTGAATTTTGAATAAATACACTTATCAGTATTGTTATGTTTGAATCCATGAGACAATATCATAGTGTCAAACTTTTCATGCCATTGCTTTGACACTCGCTTTAATCCATAAAACAATGTAACTAATTTACACACGTTCTTTTCATGTCCATGCATAATAAATCCTTCAGGTTGTTCCATGTATAGTTCTTCATCAAGATCTACATTTAAGAAATCGATTTTAAAATTCATTTGGTGAACATATAAATTAAAAATTGAAGCTAATGCCATAAGTACTCTAATAGATGTTATTTTTGCAACAGGTGCATAAGTATCAAAGTAATCTATGCCTTCTTTTTGTTTAAAGCCTTTAGCTATCAATCTAGCTTTAAAATTTGGATTGACCCATCGGTGTTATATTTTCTTCTAAACACCCACTTACATCCAATCGGCTTGGAAACTTGAGGCAAACAAGAATCCATGTATTGTTAGACATAATCGAATCCATTTCATCGTTAATTGCCTCTTTCCAGTAAGCTGAATCTCTGGATGTCATAACTTCACTAAATGTTTTTGGATCATCTTCCACATGTAATAAGACATTGTTTTCTTAATAATAAAGTTTCTATCTCCTTCAGTTAAAAATACTAAAGCTAGCGAAGTAATAAAATAAGGACCAAAATCATTTTCTTTTCTAACTCTTTGACTTCTTCTAGGTTCCAAAGTTGTGTCATTATTCTTTCTCTTTATACTTTGAGAAGTAATAGGAGAAGAATTATCAAGTTTTTGTGGTGATGTTGATTCAGTGTCATTGCGAAATTTATTTTCAAGAAACTCAACTTCTCTTGATTGTACAATAACATTTGAACTTAGATCGAGTAATCTATAGGCTTTAGAATTTTTAGCATAACCTACAAAAACACTTTTACAAGCTCTTGGACCTAATTTAGTTCTATTTGGATCAATAACTCTATAGAATTCAATGCAACCCCAAACCTTTAGGCAATCTAGATTAGGTTTTCTTCCTTTCCATAATTCATATGGTGGAATGTGAGCCTTCCTTGAAGGAATTCTATTGTGTATGTGACAAGCTATAAGTAATGCTTCATCCCATAAATCTAAAGAAAGTTTAGCATTTAGAATCATTGCATTAGTCATATCAACTGATGTTCTATTTTTTCTTTCAGCCAAACCGTTTTGTTGTGGAGTGTAAGATGTAGTAGTTTGGTGTAATATGCCATTTTCTTCACAAAAAACATTAAACTATTCGAAAAGTATTCACCTCCATTATCACTATGTAAAATTTTAATTTTCCTATTTTGTTGATTTTCAACAAGTGATTTATAACACTTGAACATATCAAATGCTTGATCCTTGCCTTTCATTAAATAAACATATGTAAATCTAGAACAATCATCAATAAAGGTAAATAACATATCTATTGCCTCCTCTAGTTAATTTTCCATTTAATTCACATATATCAGAATGTATGAGCCCAAGGATTTCAGTCTTACATTCAACACTAGGGAATGGTTTTTTTTAATTATTTTGGTTTTTATACATATCTCACATTTAGAATTACCATAATCATAACACGAAATCAAACCATGATTTTGTTGGGATTTGCTCTATTGTCAGAACAACAAACGTGCGGAACTAAAAAATTTCGAACAAACTCCAATGCCAGGAATTACTCATCTAACTCATGCGAATAAGGTTGAAACATAAAACACAACAATTGCATTAAAAGAGGTGGTAATCGAAAATTACCTCACCACATGAACGGTGGTGGAAACTCTAGTCTTCTTTTATTTTCAGTTTATTGATTTGCAGATAGCACTCCAAGCGTCGTGCCTCTAGAATGTATCCACACAAATTGGATGAAGGCAACCTTTTTGATTCACATGCTACGAACTAGATATCAAGAAGTATCAACTAGGAAGAAGAATGGAGCAGTGATCGATTTTTGCAGATAAATTTCCACAGGGTTCGGCCAACTTAAAGAAGAAAATGACGGCCAGGGTTTTCTTAGAGTAAATCGATTTTTCAGATTTTCATTAGTTGTAGAAGAGATCTAATGAGATATATTTATAAGAAGACTCTTTCTTCTTAGGACCCGTTTGTTTTCCTGGGAATGGCATGTAGTTTGGTCATCGTATCACCAGACATCACATAATAATGTTTGGGTTGATTTATTGGATTTTGGAAAGGAATTAAATTCCTTAAAACTAGGAATCTTGCCTCTATAAACTAGGAATCTGAAACCCAAGTTTTCTATGGTATTCTAATTCCATTCCCTGTGGAATTCATAGTAAAAATTAAAAAGATAATATTTTCCATATATACTCAATCACACACACATTTTTATATATATATATATATATATATATGTAATTTACTATAAAATATACATAAATTAGATAAATTATAAATTTTGATGTATTTTAAGTATATTACATAATTATTCAACGTAAAGAATTATACTTACACTCTATGTGAAATTAATTATCTTTTGAAGTTTCAATAATGTACCTGGATAAAAAGGGATTCATATCAGATTATGTGATGACGAGCATTATCATTATAGACCTAGAGTTTGAAGGGCTTTTAAGGTGAAATTCAAAATGCGAGAGAGCATTTAGTAATTATTGAAACTTCAAGTAATAATCTTGTAATTTCACATAAGTTTAATGTTAATTCTGCAGATTGTTCCATAAATACAATATGTTATATAATTATATAAGTGAAAAATGTTTGTTAACATTTGAAAAAATGGATTCCATTCCTTACGTCTACCAAACATATAAAAAGGAATTTGTCATTTTCCTTCCTGATATCCCGAGTGTTACCCAAACACTGTATTGGAATTATATCACTGGTAATCACATTCCTAGAAATCAGATTCCATTCAGCTCCTGTCAAACAAACGGGTCCTTAATGATATCTTATTCCATGTATATGTATTCATTTCCTTATATTATTAGGAAACTAAATATCCATGTATATCTCTTCCATTCCTTATCACATAAGGAAACTAAGTCTACCATAAATTAAACTATTCAATAAAATAATTCCGCCTACCCATTTAATTTATTCAAAATTAATTAAATAATTTCTTCCTTTATTAATTAGCACTTTAATTCAATAATTTTGATTTAACTTCATTAAATTAAGCTTTCCTTATTAATTGTTGCCATCCAATTGTATTGTGTGTGACCCTCTAGGTTCACCATCAATTGGCCGTAGGCCCACGACTTCATGATTTAATTAATGATGATCAATTAAACACTTTTAATTGACCACTCCAGAATTAATCTTCTTATTAATTCATGAGTACCCACACCTCATGGTCAATGTCTAGCCCCAAGCCCATGAGGCCTAACTTCAGGTGAATTGATCTTGTGAACCTCACCTCTTATAATTGTCATGTACATAGGGTTCTTCTAGTGACTAATTTCCCGATCGAGACCTAGGGTGTGTGCATTGATCGACACCTCTAATGATACTGTATTTTCTAATTCTGGATAATAATTCCACTGTGGTTGCTAAATTTGAAAACCCCTTTCCAAATCCATCACTTACAACGACCGTGTGTTTTTCGTAACATAATATTTAAGAACGTACAAGAAATTCCCCCATCTTGTCTGGATGAGTCGATAGTCCGATCTTAGTACTAACCATCCGCGTACACGATCATACGTACCCAAAGTTGTCGCACAACGATCAAGCTACATGATCGGCTCCTAAATCAAAGTACGAATGCTCGTGCGCTGAATTCGCCCTAGTACCTAAAGTCCAAGGACTAAATCATACATTATTTTAAGTCTTGAGAAACATACCATTACCGATATGCGTCATGCATTTCCATAATGGATTTCTCTGTCCGGGTCGTTCAATGCGTTCGATCCCCTATCGAACCACCTACTCATATGCCCTAGCATCAAATGCTTTGCTCATGAAACGCTACAAATTCACTCCACGTGAATCATGCATATTCGTACAAGTCTTAGCGATTCCTTCGATACCCCGTCTTGTTCGGAATCTATGACTTGGAACGTATTTTAAGATCACGACCTTAGAGATTGTTTCATGATTGCACTTATACTGAAGTGAATCGTCCCATAGTCGTAATGTGATTTTAGGATTTCATACAGTTCCTTAGATACATTTGCGAGAGATGAAGTTGGTCATTGTTTAATTTACATACTATAAATAAACAAGACGTATTAAACTAATTTTAGATCTAAGAAACTGTATGAAATCCTACGAATTATTTTATTGATACTTAATTTGAACATACTATAAAATTAGCTTGTTTAAATACTCAAATTATCCCTAAGAATGTTTATGCAAGACAGTCCTCTTACAAGCTAATTTTGTTGAAGCATGCCATAAATTAAAAGAAGAAACAACAGAGTAAGCAAAACTAATTATTTTATTGATACTTAATTTGAACATTCCATCACAAGAGTACTCTTTTCCAACAGACATTCCACCCTTAGTCAAAATCAAACTATTAGACTCTAAAACAGCTTTTATGCCCTTTTTACAAAGCAAATTGGCAGATACAAGATTTAAAGCAGAACCAATTATTTTATTGATACTTAATTTGAACATTCCATCTCAAGAGTACTCTTTTCCAACAGACATTCCACCCTTAGTCAAAATCAAACTATTAGACTCTAAAACAGTTTTTATGCCCTTTTTACAAAACAAATTGGCAGATACAAGATTTTTCTTAATTTCTAGGACATGTAAAACATTAATAAGAGTAAGTTTCTTCCCAGAAGTGAATTTCAGTTCAACTTTTCCTTTTCCCAAGATCTTTACCGAGTTATGGTTTCCCATAAGCACTTCTTGGTCTTCCATTGCAACTTCATAATTCTTGAATTGAGATTTGTCGTTGCAGAAATGAATAGTCGCACCAGAATCATACCACCAATCAAATGATTGTGGTGTAATAGCCATATGTAATTGATTCACCATTCCAATATGCATTGTAGAAACCATGTCAATTAAATTTTCAACTCCATTTTCGTTAACCATCTTTGCTACTTTATTGAAATTATTTGCAGCATTTTCTATCTCTCTTTTCTTGATTCTACATTGGCGAATCAAATGCCTTTTTTTGCCGCAATAGTGACACTTTCTTGTTTCATTGACATTTTGCTTCTTGTTGGAACCATTGTTATTATTATCAAAATTCTTCCTCTTGTTTCCATTACTTCATTGTTGAATGTCTTCTCATCCACAACATTTACTTTAGAAGAATCAAACTGCACTCCATCGTTCTTTTTAAGTGCTCGAGTTTCATCCTCTATTCTCAAATGTTTCTCAAGTTTTTCCAAAGTGAAATATTCCGATGAGTGTAGAAGTTTCTTTTGATAATTTTTCCAAACAGGTGGAAGTTTGGCAATTATCGCACCAACTTGGAAGCTTTCGGGAAGTTCAACTTTCAAGTCTTTAGGCAGATTATCATTTATAGAAAATTGTAAATAATTCATGATCAAAAACTTATCCGTACCTTGCCTTTCCGATTTGTACTTGTTCTCTAGTGTATTCCAAATCTCTCTTGGTGATTTGATTGAAGTGAATAAATCATACAGTCTCAGAAAGTGTGTTCAATAAGTGCCCACGACCAACAGGTGATTGGTCTAGTGGAAGGGACTAGTCACTACAAAGTAGCGGATTCAGGTTCGAATCCCTGTTGGGAGAGGTACCCACTTAATGTGCCCAACCCGCCTCGAAAGGGATTAAACCCTTGGGAAACCAAAAAAAAAAAAAAAAAATAAGTGCCCACGACAAATCAATTCATCTTCTTCACGTTTGTTTCGTTGCTCTTTGATAGCATCATCTTCACCTTCCTTTGGTTCCAGAATTGGTTGCTAATCTGGACTTAGCACATAAAAGATCTTCAAAGTGGTCAAGAGAAACTTCATTTTGTCTTGCCAGCAGGTGAAATTGGTTCCATCAAACTTATCCAATTTCACAAAGTCATGATTCATGACCTTGAAATCAACGTCGGTAGTCGATTCCATAATATCACTTTAAAATTGTTAGGAAAAATTTGTGGGAAACTAAATAAAATATATCAAGAAATTTGTGGCTTTGAGGCTTGTTTAAAGACAATATCTTTAGGACCCGTTTGTTTACTCGGAAATGACATATTATTTGGCAATCTAATTCCTTGGAATCAAGTAATATTGTTTGGGCAGTTTTCCTGAAATTTGGGAAAGTAAATATATTCCTACAAACTAGGAATCTTGCCATCAAAATATGAGAATGTGAAACCCAATTTTTCTATGGTATTATGATTCAGTACGTAATATTTCTCCCATAGCATTGTTTTCTTGTTTCTTGCGTTCTTTTCCTTCTCTAATTGCTTAAATACATATTAAATTCTCACGTTCATTTACCTACTAGCTGAATCTTCTGAAATAATATGAAATATTGTTTAAATATGAATTGATTTGAAAATATGTATGTATTATATGTCAATTCACACAGGCCAAATCCAAAGCTTATGCTTCATAGCACATTCATTTCAAATTGTACGCTTAATTTTGTTTTTGCTTTTGAAAGTGTTATCTTATTTATAAATACTAGCACACAACATTTCTTGTAATAGTTACATTCTTGGATTATTATGATATATATAGCTGCAACTATATACGACTCTCCTCTAACACTTATTTCTTTTATGTTCTTTAATTTTTACTATATATTAATTATATAATATGATATAATATATAAATTATTAATTGATATATTATACATATTTTTTTAAATCAATATTATATATAATAAATGCTGCTTGAAATTAATTTTTATTTAATATATGGGTGTGGGTATTTTTGTGAACTATTTAAATATGTAATTCATTCTTTGCCATTACCAAACATTTGAAAAGGAATTCAATTAATTTCCTTGGTACAATTTCAAGTTATACCCAAACACTATAATGGAATCATTTTTCTGGATATCAGATTACTCAAATACCCAAAATCAGATTTCATTCCCGTCAAACAAACGGGTACTTAAAGTGATATTTGTCCCCACTCGATTGAGTTTGCTAATGAGTTTGAAGTAGCAAATCACTCCCTGGATACAACAAAACCACTTAGAAAGATAGATAGCAATTCTGAACTTTCTCTAAATTTCTCTAACAATTGTTTGCTTTCGAAGAGGGAATAAATAGAAGAGTAGTAATAATTTTGTTGATGATTGAATTTTCTGCACTACAACTCTATTTATAATATTCTCCGTGTTGTAATGTTTCATGAATCATTATGGCTTATGTCTATTCATGAAAAGTTGCATTTCTGATTCAAGGTTAAAATGCATTGTTTTAGAAATGTCCATTTTCTTTTAGAGCCAAGGGACATTTCATAATTTCAAATAAATTACTACAACCCCCACATACTTATCATTATATAATAATATAATAAGTGTTATATAATATTTTAATCTATCTATATTCCAAAATTATTCTGTTGTTTAAATTCAAGAATATCATCATCATGTTCTTCACTAAACGAGCATAAGTTGTTTTGTTCTCTAACGATTCTTGTTGCCGTTAATTTGTATCAATCTTTCCAATCATTCTTATAAGCATGATTTCTGATGTAATGATTAATATGTTGGGATTCAGTAAGAAAAACGACCATTCAGGCAACGGAAAATAAAAACTTTTTAAATATATCTTAAAGAATCTTGTCAGAATACAATCCAGATGTATATATATAAATATATGAAACGATAAATTAACTTTAGAATAAAGTTATACCTATCTCCTCGCGAATCCAAGCTTAGCAAAAACCGTAGATATACTTTCTCCTTTCTTTTGTACCTTTGATCCCAAGCTTTATCAAGCGTCCCACGTGTTGCGTCTCTACGGGTTGATATACCACAATATCACGAAAACCTTGATAACACTAATCGGCTAGAGCATAGAAATTATTAAGATCTAAACTAGAGCAAAAAAGAGCAAAAATTGAAATCTCTTTCTTGGGAGAGAGAGAAATCGCGTGAGATAGAGAGAGAGAGAGGAGAGAGTTTTTCAAGACTTGTGTAAGATGTGAATCTTAGATCTAGTCTTCTTATTATTGCATATTTCAGATATGATACATATTAACATATATATAGATACATTTCATCTCTCCTAATACCATTAAGTATAGGATTCTAACTCTTCTCTTTTCCTACATGGGCTAGGGCCCTTTAATTGGAAGATCAAGTTTTCTAATTAACTAATGGCTCAATCGCTTTAACTAATTATGGTCCTATTTAATTTTCAATTAAATAGTCCATTTAATTAATTAATATCCTATTTAATTAAATTATACTCTAAGCCTATTTAATTAAATATTTATTCTATAATTAATTAAATCCAATTCAATTAATTAACATATAAATTAAATTTCAATTTAGTTTATAATCTTGATCCAATCTAATTGGATCTCGCCCTACTCCAATTGGGTCAACCCATTCGATCAATTTCTTCTTTGTTTCCTTGTTTTCACTTCATGTGTATTGTGTATGCACCCGTAGGTTCACCACATAATTGGCCGTGGGTTATAATTAAATTATTCATTTAATTATGCGAGTATACCATACTCTAAATCAATCGAACACTCTGTCGATTGATCATTCCTAAATTAGCACCCCTGCCTACAAATTTGGGAATTCTCCCACACTCCACAGTCGATGTATGACCACAAGCCCGTACAACCCAATCACTGGTGAATTAATTCAGTGAACCTTTAATCATTTACAATTGCCATATACGACATGATTCCTCCATCAGTCAATCTCCCAGTCGAGACCTAAGGGCTTTGGACTTTTCAGCGGTTCCCTTTCTTTGTCTCGACCTTATGTATTCTGATCTCGAATTATTCACTTTGACTTATTCTTTATGAGCTACTTTCATAAAGTCGTCAGGTACCTCTCGACCGAGGGTTTTACCGGAATTCTTTTCTCACATAAATTCATAGGAGAAATCCCCAACCTATCAAGTCGGGTCAATGGATCCTTTGTTGATGACATGAACCTGCATATGAGTCCCGCTATACCCAACGTGAATCCACAGAGACCTTCTGGTAATCTCCAGTCAGTCGGAACTCACATCAAAGCATAGAAGTTCTCGCACCAGATAAACCCTATCACCTCAAGTAATAAGGATCGTTCCTAGTATACTATTGCAAATAGGAATAACTTCGACCCCGATATGCGACTACCGCTTCCATGGTGAGTTATTTCCTAGTTGGGGTATTCAGTGCACTTGCCATCTCTTCAAGCCACCCACTTCTGTGTATTGACTATCCAAGTCACGCTCGTGGACCCCAGCGTTCTCCAGTTAATCGGAGTATACACATCAGTGAGAGTCTAACCGAATCCAATGATATCCTATGTCAAATGGATTCTACGACTCTTGAATATGTTCTAGATCACGGCCTTGGAGATAAGTCCACGAGTAGTCCCATAGCCATGTGATCTAAGGACTTCTATCATTATGCTTAGATAATTATTACATAAGATAAAGATGGTCATTATGAATAAGGTGCATTTATTAATCTAAATTGAATAATTCATTTATTTATTAAAATAAATAGCAGCCATACAGTTGACTTGCCGGACACTATTTCTATCATAATATAATGCATTCTAAAAAAAAAATATTGCAATAGCACATATTGTTTCTCGAATCTATTTTTTATTACAAATTACTTGTTCAAGTACAATAGTAGTGTGTGTTTAATTCATTTTGAACCTCGTGAGATACATTTTGATAATTAATTATTTCCATCAGATAAATCACCTATTGATGTAATGTACATTTTATCTACAACTGATTTCGTAAGTTTTCTTTAAATATGGACTTGTTCGGTATTAAAATTATGATCCGTACAAATTGGATGAGGCAAGTCTCTTGACTAAAGTTGATGTTCCATGACAAAGAGGTCAAGGGTTCAACTTCAACTGAGTATTTATCTAGTTTAATATTAGTCTTTCTACTTTGATATCAATAAAATGGATTTGAAAAGATTTTCTGAAACAACGATTGATGTAATGATGTTTTTATTGTCTCAAAAAAAAAAAAAAAAAAAACAGCTAGTCCTGATACAATTTCTTTTAGTTTCATTAGTACTTTCAGATTGAGATGAAGAACTCATCACAAGGTCAACTGAATGTGGCAAAAAATCATTTTTCATTCCATAGAACTGAACAAATTTCACTTTTCATACAAAACTTGCGAAAAATGTACCAATTCCATGACAGACATTACAAAGTGATATTTTAGTTAGTTTTGTTGATGGAATTTCCACGTGGCCGTAAAATTTAAACTACTGATATTTTTTATAATATTAAGAATAAATAAAATTATTAAACTTTAATGATTTTGTGGATTGACTCTTGCCTTTTGGCGATTTCGCAAATTGATCTATCTCTCCTTCCTCACGCACGACCACCGTCATCTGATAGTTATTCATCGGAATTAGGAGATGGGTTTTGTTCGTCTTTTCACCGTGAACACATGCGTATAATAAATTTCATATTACGTTTAGTGAATCGTTCAATTTTTTTCATTTGAAAATTTAAATCGCGAAACCCTTTTTCTCACAAATTTGAAATCGCAATTTCAACCTTGTTTCTCCACCTTTTTCAAAAAAAATTACGTGATTATCTTACTCCTTTGGACATGAGCTTCAATCTCTATGGATTAGTTCCATCAATAAAACTAACAGAAGTATCACTTTTGTATTGTCTATGAAGAATGTGTATGAAATATTCTCTCCCTAGAACTTTTCTCCCTCCAGAGAATAGCAAATCTTAGGGTTTATTCCGTCGGCAACCGTTCTCGGTGGTTCGGCCGGCCTTCCCCGTCCTTCATCGCCTCCTCTTCAGATTGAGATGTCTTTTTTCAGATCCCCATCTTTACCACTCCATTTTCCCCAAAACCTTCACAACTCTTCTTCATTCAGACCACCTCCGCTTGTCCCGTCGATTCACTTGCTACACTCTGTTTTACCCAAAACGTTTGCAACTTTTGTTGGAACATGGATTAAGATCCTTCCGCCGCCGCCGCAACTGCCACCACTACCAGATCCACCACAACCACTGCCAGATCCGCCACCACCGCCAAATCCGCCACCAGATCCGCCACCACCACCACGGTCTCCTTCTCTAGACCTGCCTCCAAAGAAGTCGGATGTCCCCCCCAAAGCCAACAGATGTACGTTATTATGCTTTATTTTTTCTTGTTGCTTTGTGTTTGTCTTTAGTTTTTTTTTGGCAGATACCTTTGTTGTTGGTCACAATGGACTTTGAAGATTGTGTTCTTTGAAGAGAAGATCAAGTTTTGGGATGTTGGTCATGGTTTTTGCACTTCATTTTCATCCCAAGACTCCTCTTGGGATCAGTTCGAAGATATGGCTCCGATTTTCACTCAGTCTGGGAATCATTATGTTGCACAGAGATGTGCAATTGCTCATTTTCTTCATTTTTTCTTGTCCAACTTTTTGGTTTTGTTTTCCCAAAAATTTGGTTTGATCTTCATTGTTCACTTTCTTTTTAGTCATTGTGGTCACTATAATGTATTTGTAATGTGTTTTGTTTAGTAATGGAAAATATGATTAATTATAAAAAAAAAGAAGAAGAATGTGTATGCTTTTGGCAAGTTCGGTATAAAATGTGAAATCTCCCAAGTTCTATGCTATGAAAAATGAATTTTTGCCGTATAAATTAAGTGGAAGACAATTATATTTACTTTATACATAAAATTTTATTTTTCTTAATGACAATAATTACAAAACATAGATAATACAGTTTGTCATCATTTTTTAATAACAAACTTGAAGAGAAAGCAAATTAAATTTTAATTTACATATGCACACTTTATCTTATGAATTTTGAGGATATTAATTTCCTCTTATATGAGTTTCCAGGCTCGACCTCCATTCATGTTGAATTTCTTAAGTCTACCAAATATCATAACAATGATGAGAATTATTTTGCCTTGGTCACTCCATTTCCCAGAAAATCCAAACCATTTGTTCACACAATTTGGATTTGGTTTTATCTGACGCTCACAACTATACCCAGTACTGAACCCCACATTTCCATAAGCGCTGCAATTTAAAAAAAAAATAATAAATTAAAAATCAATAATTAATGATAACATAAATATGTCTAACTTAATGGGGAAATATAAAAAGAACAATTTACCTCCTGTGAAAATTTAAAAAAAGCAATTTACCTCATTCAGTCGGAGAGTGTAACTCACTTGCCCGAAAGTGAAAGTGAGAGTGGGCATACAAAGTGTTTGTGTAACGTAGGGGTTTAAATTACCATATTTATCATAACACACGGGGTACATTTCTACATAAAAATGCCACATTATCAAAACATAGGTGGTAAAGTGCCACTTATTTTTGAAAAAATACATTTCATACCATGATTCACACTCTCTTGACACATTTAGTTTTCCTAATCAATTTTTGAACAGAATTCAGCACGTGCGCGTTAAGTTAACAATGTTGGGTCTTTAAAATACGTGCATGTTTTCCCTCTTATTGTCAACTTTACGGGCACATGAATGACACGTGCTGAATTACGTCCGAAAATTGACGTCAAAACAAAATGTGTAAAGATGGTGTAAATCATGGTATGAAATGTATTTTTTCGAAAAGCTTAGAACCAAATATATTTTTTGGACTAAAATTTGGTATTAAAAGTATTTTTCCCTCGTAAAAATGATGGTTAATTAATTAAATTAACTTTGCTAAACATGTAGTAATTAATAGGTTAGTTTTTTTGTAATAATACCTTATGACTTCAAAAGTGATATTCAAGACGTTGAAGTTGATAGGATCCTGTTTGAGACTTCGCCTTTCAGTTATCGAAATGAGAATAATAAATATGACAAGATAACCCAGCTGTGAAAATATGATGTTCTCCGCAATGATCGCAACCTTGCTTTTGTTTTTCCTTTTCTTTATTTTTTCTTCATCTATTTGGTTTTGTTCGTCTTTAACCGGAATAAATGAAGTGTATGGAGGAAGGTACCTGTACAATTTGGTAGATTTAATTGTTATTTATGATATTTGCAAAGAAAAAATTGTTATTAAATTCCGACAAAAAAAATGTAATTAAAACAGGAAGGCACGTAAATCATTAAAAAATAAAAATCAAAGTTATTTATTATTACAGAGATAAAAAAAAAATTCTAGAGATTTATTAATAAAATAATAAAATTAGGGGTTTTCTGTGGTTAGTTCCAGTTTGTGCTAATTCTTATTAGGTCCCCTTTAAAATTCAGTAAATTTGACCTGTTACCTTCTGAAAAGGTAATGATTTAAAAATAATTTTACTAAAGAGATAATTGCATTTTTTGGTACTGAGCTATATGTCAATTTTCACTTTTGGTACCAAACAAATTGAGGCCAACACATTTTTACCATAATTTCACAAATTCACTCACATTTGGTACCGCCGTTAAAAATCACCTTTAAGTGGTGACGTTGCAATTAAGTCTTATTGCATAGTTGATGCCATTACTTATATTGACTGACAATTTTACCCCGTAACATTTTTCAAGTTACTAAAATAGCCCCACATCTTTAAATTTACGAACGATTTTATGCCACATTGTTGCTAAATTTCAAATTTGATTCGAATAAAGCCATGTGCAGGGCAATTTAAAAAATTTACATATTATATTTACATAACTAATTTGATTTATAAATAATATTTAACATAAATTTTAAAAAATTAAGTAAACATATTCTTTTCAAATCTAACATTTATATAACAGTATTAATTTATTTAATATTTATTAAAATAATAAAATAAATAATTATAATTATAATTAAAAAAAACTAAAAAACCTACCCCATCCCACCTCACCAGATTTAACTTATTTCTTCACCGTTGGCATCAATTTTTTCATCAATTTCATCGATTTGAACGGTTTTTGACCTATTTAACCAGCTTATTCACTTATTTCATCGATTTAAATTATTATTATTTATCGATTTAGCCCATTTTTTCACCGTTTTCGCCCACTTTTCCACTAATTTCATCAATTTAAACCATTTTTGACCAATTTAATTCATTTCTTCACCGATTGAATTGATTTTTCACTAATTTCATCGATTTGAACGATTTTTTTTTACCAATTTAACCCATTTTTTCACTAATTTCATCGATTTGAACGGTTTTGGACCAATTTAACCCATTTTTCCACTAATTTATCGATTTAAATTATTTTTGACCAATTTAACCCATTTTTTCACCATCAATTTATATTATTTTTTACCGATATAACCTATTTTTTCACTATAAAATGGTGAAAAAAATGGGTTAAATCGGTTAAAAAACAATTTAAATCGATAAATTAGTGAAAAAATTGGTTAATACGGTAAAAAATCGTTCAAATCGATGAAATTAGTGAAAAAATGAGTTAAATCAATCAAAAACCATTCAAATCGATGAAATTAGTGAAAAAAATCGATGCAAACGGTAAAGAAATGAGTTAGATCTGTCAAAAATGTATAAAATCGATGACATTAGTGGAAAATGGTGAAAAATGGGTTTAATCGGTCAAAAATAATTTAGATCGATGCAATTAATGAAAAATGGGTTAATCGATAAAAAACGGTTCAAATCGATGAAATTTGTGAAAAAAATGGGTTAACTCAGTCAAAAACCGTTCAAATCGATGAAATTAGTGAAACTAATCGATGCAAACGATGAAGAATTAAAGTTAAATCGGTCAAAAATGGTTTAAATCGATGAAATTAGTGGGAAATGAAATAAAACGGTGAAAAATGGGCTAAATCGGTCAAAAATATTTTAAATCAATGAAATAAGTTAGAAGACGGGTTAAATCGGTCAAAAACAGTATAAATCGATGAAATTAGTAAAAAAATTGATGCAAACTGTGAAGAAATGAGTTAAATCGGTCGCGAATGGTTTAAAATTGATGAAATTAGTAGGAAAACGGGCGAAAACGGTGAAAAAATAGGGTAAATCGGTAAAAAAAACTTAAATCGATAAATTAGTGAAAAATGGGTTAAATCAGTCAAGAATCTTAATTTTTCTTTAGATTTATGTTCAAATATTATTTAATTTATTAATATTATTTATAAATCAAATTAGATATGTAAATATAATAAAATAAAATCTTCAAATTGGTCTGCACATGGTCTTATTCGAGTCAATTTTTAAATTTGGCAACAATGTGGACTAAAATTGTCAATAAATTTGAAGAAGTGAGACTATTTTGATAAGTTGAAATATTATGGGGTAAAATTGTTAGTCAACATAAGTAATGAGATCAACTTTGCAATAAGATTTAATTACTTGTGAACACTTAAGAAAAGAGATTAAATTTATGTAGTACAATAACCTAGAGCACAGGTCACCCTTAAAAAAAATGAATGGTAGATTAGAAAATAAATAAGATCCAACGATAATTAAAGGGGGACCTAATGAATACTTAGCACAAGTGGTACTAACCATAGAAAAACCCATAAAATTATTTATATGATAAATATGTTTAAAATATAAACTCATGCATGTATGCTAATAACCAACTATGTACAGTTCAATATATTATTTGAACTAATATATATCATAATTTGGATTTAGACTTTTAGACGTGGGTAATAAAAAATAAATCCACTAGTGGAATGCTTGGAGGGGTGAGGGCCCCCTCTCAATCTCCAGCTTTTGTTCTGAATACAGTGGAAATGATTAGTCTTGCATAGACCTAAATTAAAAATTTCCATTAGAGGAGTTAATTTACTTAAGAAATGATTAAGTAGGTCCTTAAGTCCTGGTCAACACCCTAAAAGAATAGTTTATACTCCATCCGTCCTAATATTTTACTCCATTAGCTATAATGTAAAGTCAAAATTTTTAATCTTATAAATTATTTATCAAGTAGATTTTTTTACATTTATAGTGATTTAAACCTTTTAAATATTAATAGATATTGTGTTATATAATATTATCAAATGATTTTCGAAATAAATTAATTAGATTATTTATTATATTTTTTTAAAATTTTGTCAAGTTGATTGGTCAACTGTACTAAGAGAGTAAAAAAATTGGGATGAAGATAGTACTAATCAGGCGGTACGAGAATATTCCACTTAATTTTCTTTATCATTGATACAGTTGACCAGTTAACTTGACTAAATTTATAAAAATTATAATAAATAATTTACTTAATATTTTTCACTAATAAGTTGATAATATCATATGACATCATATATATTATATATTATAAAAGTTTAATATACCACAAATGTGAATAATATAACATGATAAGTCACTTAAAAGATTAAAAAGTTTGACCGAGTATTGTAATTAATAGAGTAAAAATAATGGGACAGGAGTATGTGACAAAAAATTCACTCCATGCAAATTTAGAAATGAGTTGTCGGGCCTCTTTTTATTAAATCCTTGATCGCATCTAAATTGCAAGATAAGGAAATAAATCCAAGCCAAAGAATCTATGCTAGCTTATGGGTTATAATCTCTATATACTAATTGGTCTCATCTCATATGATTAGAGTAATATTCCACTTTACACCATCATTTGACTAATGTACAATG
Source organism: Penstemon davidsonii (assembly GCA_034814905.1). Classification (NCBI taxonomy): domain Eukaryota; kingdom Viridiplantae; phylum Streptophyta; class Magnoliopsida; order Lamiales; family Plantaginaceae; genus Penstemon; species Penstemon davidsonii. The sequence continues at coordinate 27,476 of JAYDYQ010002166.1, forward strand.
TAATAATCCATCTTTACAGTCCAAAAAGACCCTTTCTTCTTGGAACATACGGATTAATTCTTGGTTTAGACACCCAAAATAAAATTTAAAAACCCTAGATCGGAATTCTAATAAGTTGAATAACACTTCTAGATGAGTGATCACGTATCACACATGCAAAATTTACAAATATATTAAATCTTGTGATTATATATAGAATTTAGAATAAAGAGAAAAAGAGACTAACATCATGACGATGAATAACACCAAGATGGCGGGGGCGATTGTCGAGAGATCGACTATACTCTCGCCGCTATGCCTTGCGTTCACACTTTCGAAAAGAACACCTATGACTTTTTGGTAAGTATTGAGCCCGTTTAAGACACCCGAATTCCATTCTAGACTACAGAATAGCGCGAATCCAACAAAGATCAATCCGAATACGGTTGGCACCAAGAAAATAGAATGCACACTAGGGAGCAAATGAAGGTATCCCACTTCATTCGTATTTTTCAACAAATATTTAGCTTCTTGTTTCTTAACTTTCTTGCCCAAAACCCATATTAAAAATCTCAAACATGAAGGAAATAATGTGTTCCCAAAAAGGATTTGAGGGTATATAATCCATAATAAACCCGAATTCTTTTTAAAAACTATCATGTTTTCATTTGTGGGTACAAAACCACAACTAGCAAAGGTTGAAACTATAGTGAAAACCGCAAAAGTTAAACTATTAATCCCCTTATTTTTAAGTACATCCTTTGCACTCGAGAAAATGCTCAAATATATTAAAATAGACACGACACCAAACATTTGAACTATTAAAAGATAACACAATACAAGGTAGCCCAAAAATTTGATAGCATCATATTTGATTGTTAATGGTTTATAATTCGAAAATACATCATTTTGTGACTCAATAGATTGAAGAGGAGGTGGAAATGAAATGGGAATATTACTTTCTGTAGAATCAACTTTTCCGACATGACTTTTACATGTTGTAATAATTTTGGACCAATACTTTAAATGAAGTTCAACCATGGAAGTAAATACCTCACCCCCTATGAACATTAGGACGGTAATAACAATAAGTTGTGCATTGGAAAAGACTTCCATTTCGACTGTGGACATGCTCGAGACCGTGGAAGCCGATACCGATGTGAAAAATAAATCCATGTTCCTAGGTTTAAACGCGGTTTTGGGATTCAAAACCTTAAGAATCACAAAACCAAGAAAAGAAAGGGAGATGAAATAGAAAATATGTATAAAAAATGAGTTAATTCTAAGAAGAAGATTGTTATAACAAAAGTACACAATCATTCGTGTTGATTGCCAAGAACCGCTATGAAGATGTTGAGGTTTCATTTTGGTTCACAAATCTCTTAATTTGTACCTTTTGAGATGTTTTTTCTTTTTGTGCTCACAATTTAAGAAGCTTGATCGGATGCATGATAGTGGGTCTATATATAGGACACTTTTTCATGTTACGTACCAAGTGGTAGGTAAGGTCAATTTAGGGAAATTGCCTCTTTTTAAGGACTTTCTTGAGTAAATTTTAAATATGCAAGTTTACTTGCTCTATGATTAATTTGTATTGGATCATATTCACTTTAATGATCTTGATGTGTGGAAATATTCAAGTAAGAGTTTATTACTATTTTGAACGTATAAGAAAATGCTAATCACGATCAAGAAGTTCAACATACTATCAATTTCTTACTAACAACAAGATTAAGGCCATAAGTTTAGGTAACTATGTCTAGATATAATTAGGAAAATCGTTATAAAAACGTTCTTATCATAGCGGTAAATCTTAAAAGATTATGCGGTTCACTCCAAACTGTTTCTGGTTATGTAATCTAGTAAAGGTAAGACAAAACTAATTAATTAAGTTTTTTTTTTTTATTATCCCGTTGATGATTAAATACTCTCCGTCGTTGTATTATCGGTACAATTTTGACTTACTTAAACATCAAAGTGGTTTCGTCAGAATTGTCCCGAGTCAGTCTTTTTTGCAGGGCATATTATCAGTACTGGAGAGGAGTAATCAATTTTACTTGATCGTGGAATGCATTCGGATCCAAAACCCGATCCATCTAAAAAATATCTATGCTGAGTTGTTAGGATCTATAGTGAAAAATACACTTCCTCCGTCCCATTAATCTTTATCACATGGTACCGTTGACCAGCCAACTTGACTAAATTTTAAAAAATTATAATAAATAATTTAATTAATATATTTAACTAATAATTTGATAATATCATATGACACTATGTATAATAATTTTTAAAAGATTTAATACCCCCAAAATGTGAATATTTTATTATGATAAGTCACTTAAAAGATTGAAAAGTTTGACCGAGTACTGTAGCTAATGGAATAAAAATTATGGGATGAAAGGAGTAATAAAAAAGATACAATAAATTGATTTTTCTTATGAATATATTCGTATTTGTTTTGAAAATTGTTTGATTGGTCTGAATTAATAAAATTCCCACTATATATAGAGATAGGGCCACCAGGAGGTGACATGTGGTAAGCACATTGAGATTTGGTTAATGTTCATTGCCTAATCGTACCATTAGAATTTGCATTGTAAGATTATTGACCGATTGATCGGGTAATTTGTGATTAAAAGTTATGCTGCGAACAATATACTTTTGTTCTATGCCTTTAATTGTGGAAATTAAGGTCCACGTCCTTTAAGACAAGCGCGCTACTATATTGTTACTACAATAAAATTGTGTAGGCATTAGGGGTGGGCGTTGGGTTTGGGTAACCCAAATTCGATCCGTCTCGGTTCTTTTTCAAACCCGTATAGAACAGGTATTTTAGGTTTGAATAACCGAACTTGAAAAATTCGTATTTTATTATAGAAATATGGGATAGACTTGAGATTGATATCTCCAACCCCGAGTAACTGAACTCGTCTATATTTTTTTAATATTAAATATTTTACTTAACTACACCTACAAGATAGTGTAGTAAATTACGAATAAATATCATTTCATAAAGATACTTTTTTACTTTATAACCTTATATTCATTTTTCTAGATCCTACTACACTTTACTCTACATACATTACGGCTCTACCTTATTTTAAATATCCATTATTCTACTGAATGTAGCCTTCTACAATTAATTGGGTTTACAGAATATTTGTTATGAACTTATGATGATATATATATTTTAGGTAAATAATGGATAAAATTTGATACAGTTTAGCAAAAGAAAAAGGACGAAAATTGATTATGAAATATTGTAATTTAATTTGGTTAGATGCATGGATAATTGATATTTAAATAAATATGGAACTCGTAATCCCATCCCGATCCGTCCCGCAATAATTCGAGTACTCAAAAGCGTATATCTGAAAGTCAATACAATTTGGAAAGGAAAGTCAATGATCATTACATACTAGTAATTTGAGCCATCAATATTGTATATGTACAAACAGTGACACATGCATGATGATATATAATTAATTTTAATAATGATAATTTAATTATATGTTTTATATTAATATATTAATAAAAATTATTTTACTGATAAAATTTAACTTACTATACATGGGTTAAATTTTTTTTTTTAAATCATAGGGAATAAATTGAATATTTAGACAATTAAATATTATGGGTTCATTGTGGATAAGCATTAAAGAAAATAAGTATGTCTTAAAATAAATAGGAGTCGTCAATAGGAATATTCACTGAATTGAAAAAAAGATTGAAAATGATTTTACCATATATTTTGCACAGATAGATCATGTCTGAACATATATAGTATCAGGTTCCCATCATTCAATTGCAAAGATTCTATTTGATTAAAGAGGCATTTTTATTACAGTACTAACATGGATCAAAATTTTGTTTCCTAAATACTAGAAATTTTTTAAATTTTTCAGAAACGTTTCGAAACATTAAGAAAGATGAATTACTAAGTTAAAAAATTATTAACAAAGTCTAAAGACAATCAAAAAGTTTCGAAAATACACCTTATTCTCGTTTTTATTGATTCAATGTAGAACTTTTTTGATATTTTTTTATGGAAAAGATGGATATTTTGATCAATAAGTAATACTTATAGAGAGAATTATATTAGTACTCTTTTTCACCAAACCTCAGTTGTATTAATTCAATTTAGTTTGTCAATCCAAAACTATTTATTTATATACTGTATGTTCTACAAGCGGAATTCACTTGTCATTGCCATGATTGGAATATGATTGAATTTAATAGTCATTGCCATGTGATTATTGGTTATTTCTAAAGTAAATTGTTAATTACAAGGCAAATATGAAAACACTTTTTTTAAATACAATTATCATTAATTATTATATCATAAATCATTTTAATAATTATTCAAATATAAATAATTACAAATAAATACTACTAATAAACTATAATAAATACCCACATTACGATTTTACCTTTAAGATCAAAACAAAATTGGAGAAGAAGAAGACTAGGGGCCTTATAATTTCAGCAAATTCATCATTATTTGCTTTATAATCAAACGAATTAATAATCCAAACGGCAAAATGAAAGCAACTACCAATTTCAATTGACGAACCTATATATAATGATTGTAGGATAAAGATCGAAGTAGCAATAAAATTTACACATTGTCGTAATAATGAGGCTAACAAATAAACCTTAGATATGTTTGTCCAATCTTAGCTTTTATCACGTATAAAGACACCATTTTCCCTTACCTCTTTTTATAAGAACTTTTAAGTAATACATTTTTCAGGTGAGACAATTAATTGGATAATATGGTTCATATATATATATATATATTGAAACTTATATAATGGTTCATGTATTTTTATGTACTAGGTAAGTCCACGTACGTTGTACGTGTCTAGTAATTTCGTGGGTATTTTTTTGTAAATTAGTGTAAAATTATTTTTTTTTTGGGTACAAGTAAAATTAATTTTATTATGCCATAAAATAGAGCAAATTAACCCGTTTTCACCTAGTTAATTCATTATTCATCGGTTTAACCTATTTTTATCCGATTTTATTCACTTTTACCAGTTTAATTTTCTTACTGACTTACTCATTTTTATCAGTTATAACTTATTTTCACTATTTTTACGATTTTGTCCTTTTATTTTTTCTATTTTAAACCATTTTTCTACCGGTTTCACCTTATTTTGTCGATTAATTTTTTTTACTGATTTCACGGGTTTTTATCATATTAACCCGTACGCGTTTTCACCTATTTCGCAATTTTTTTCACTGATTTCACACGTTCTTTTCACCAATTTCACATGAATTTTCATTGATTTGACAAGTTTTCACCGACTTTATTCATTGTTTTCACCGATTTCATTTGTTTTTCATTGATATTGTCGTTTTACTGATTAAATCATTTTCACGAATTTTCATCGATTTCATTTTTATTTATCGATTCCAGGGACACTATTTTTTTTACCGGTTTCACCCAAATTTTCACCAACTTCACCGAATTTTCGTCGATTTCACACGTTTTCGATGATTTCATAGATTTTTTTTATCGATTTCTTTTCCACCAATTTCACCCGTTTTCAAGAAAGAATTCCATGAAAATTTGAAGGTATGCATGTCTTGATATTATTGAATATTCTTTATATTTTTCTATGCTAGCCAAAGTAAAATTACATAAGTAGCTAAGTCAAAAGTATTGTTAAATCTTTCATCGTAAGATTCGATTCAATTCGATTTTTTCTTTTTTGTAACATAATGATATTTAAGAGAATTTCATTTTAAATTTTTATATTTAGTATTTTTATGACTTACGTTGTACTAAATCCTTAAATTAATATTTTCTTACATAAATAAATAATATTGATGCTAAAATACAATAGTTTATATATATATATATATATATATATATATATATATATATATATATATATATATATATATATATATATATATGTATTAGGGGCTATTTAAAATAATAGTTTTTTCTTGTGGTTCGTTTTTATCTATTATAAGAGAAGAAGATTAAAATTAAAAAAATTAATGTAAGAGAGAATTTATAAATTTTAGGAGTTTATGTAGAAGATAAATATATTAAGACTTCATGTCTAACTATACCTCTTTAATTACTTTTAGTCTTTTATATATTTACCATAATTAAATATCACTTTACAATTTAAATAGGGGTATTTTAGTCTGCACAAAAAAGTTAAGAAATATTCATATTTTTATAATAGTAGAGATATGTTGAAACATTAGTTGCTCTCATCAAAGACAAACCTACTTATAATTAATTTTTGAAGTAAAGTTCAGTACTTGTCATAATCGATTATCATAAGTCAATGAAGCTGTAGCCTAGTGATAATCATTGGCAGAACTGATGTCCCAGAATCAAGAGATTATTGGTTCAACTCCCACTAATGTGGGTATTTGCTCTCACTAACCATTGTCCTTACTCTATTATATTCAAAAATAACATATTTTTTTTAAGAATACATTTATCATCAGTTATTTCAATATTTGCACAAGTACAAAATTTACAAATAATAAACAACTATCAAATATTATTAATAACTAGAGAAATATCCACATTAGTGGGATTTAAACCCAAGACCTTTATTCGAAACACATTCCGTACACATTATATATTTCTAATGTTAACAATTAGGATATAATTTCAAGTGTATTTTCATATATATTTTCAAACTTCACATTTTCAAATCTTAAAATTCAATTGGCTCTACATATTTATTCAAAAACCTAAAGTTATTCTTCTTCATTAAAATTAAAATTAAATCAGTTTTTTTAGGGAAAACAACAAAATAACCCTTTATGATAAATTGAAAGAGCAATATATATATATTAAAACAAAACAAGCAAATTGCATCCTGTAAAATTTAAAAGCATATACATATCATTTTGCATCCGGTGTACCGTGTACGGTTGATGTGGTGCAATATGTAGATAATATTTGTTCCATTTAGGAAGTAAGCATAATTTTCTCCATATGTTATACACGTCATCCATGCAGCAGATGCACAAACTAATCTTGACGAGTCGTGATATACACACTCATTAACTCTTTAATTTTCATAATTATTTTTTAAATTTTTTATGGAGTCAACTGCCCAATATTTTTTTATGAAAACACTTTTGTCTTTTTTGAGATATACATTTATAAATCAATCATTACATCATAATCATTTCAATAATTATCAAAGTACAAAGAATACATAATTACAAACACTAGTAATCAACTAGAACAAATACCCACATTAGCAGGCATCGAACTCAAGACCTCTAGCTCATGGGGCCTCGGCTCTGCCACAATTGATTGCATAAAAAAAAGATGATTAAGAAAGCATCTGATTTTCTTTTATTAAAAAAATATTAGAAGAACTAGAATAAGATATAGATCATAATTTTGCATCTATAAAAAGAAAGTTATAACTTATATAAATATATATCTTGTATCATAGAGCCCAATTTAAAAATTTCCCCTTGGGCCACGGATGTAGTAGAACTTGTCCTCTTTATTGAATTATTGTATGTGATCTACGGTCATCGCTAATGTTTGAGGCTCATTTGAGCCTTTGAGTCCTACTTCCTCATCTCCAATCGATAATACAAGCCTTGAGCCCTTACTATCACAATATTACTCCACTTAGTTCACAACCACTCTCACCATTATATAATTATAGATATTCAATTATATTAATATTAATAATAATAATAATAATAATAATAATAATAATAATTGTATTTGTTTAAGAATATGAATCTAAGTTTTTGAATATGACATTATGTATTTAAGTTTGTTAAATTATATTAAAATTTAAACAAAAAAAATTGTAGATGTACGTTTTGTCTAAATTATACAATCGTAGAAAATTTAGAAATTTAAAAATTAAAACTAATAATGTTAAATATTTAACTTAAGATACAATGTAATTAAATTATATAATGTTTAAAAATAAATATTTTCATATTTGTACGTTTTGTCTAATTCATATAATTGTAGATAAATTTAAAAATTAAAACTAATAATGAAAGATTTAACTTAAACTACAATGTTATTTAAATAAATTAAAATTTATAAATAATTTTTTTCATATTTGTACATTTTGTCTAAATTGTACAATTATATACAAATATAAAATTTATAAATTAAAACTAATAATGTTAAAAAATTAATTTAAAATACAATGTTATTAAATTAAACTAAAATATAAAAACAAACTTTTCATAATAAAATTTAAAATTTAAAAATTAAAACTAATAATTTTAAAGATTGAAATGATTTTTTAAAAAAAAAAAGTAAAGTAGATGTTGGTTGCACGAGCCCATGCATATCACGCACCCGTGCAACGAGTGTGAGCCTAGGGCTTCCCCCTCCATTGGAGATGGGGCTTGGGGCCCCATCCATTAGAGATGGCCTTATGGAACATGATAAAGAATTCCACTCATTTTTTATCCGCTTCAAAGAGAAAGACAAATAAATCCTTAATTATGCTTGTGTCATATACTATAACAAAATAAGTTTCTAGTGAAAAATTTATAATTAAATTGTAATGTCGAACTTGTCATTAATGATTTATAAAAAAATTTAAGAAGCAATTTACTCCCTTGAGCCGAAGAGTGTAATTCATTTGCCGAAATTGAGAGTGGGTATGAAAATTGTTTTGTAACATAGGGGATAAATTGCCACATTTATCTTAACACAATGAGATAAATTGCCTTTATTTATCATAACACAAAGGGTAAATTGTCACATTATCATAACACGGGAAAGTAAAGTGCCACATATAAAAATATAAAGGAGACAGTGTAAAACTTTTATAAAATTATAGGAGGGGTAAAACTCTTTCTCAAATCACGGGAAGGTAAATTGAACATTATGAATATTACAGAGGAATAAATTGCCATTTAACTCAATAGTAACTCATCAAAAGACATACTCCTATATAATAGGCTTTCTTAGTTTATGTGATAAAAGCTATGATTAATGGAAAAGCACTAGGTTTATTTTCAAGGTCCGTCATTGCGAAAAATCTTGAATTTTATAGTTAATTCTACCCTACAATCTTTATAGGTTCGTTTATTAATTAAATTATCATTATTGCATCCATTGTGCTAGTTGAAAAATTACTCCACTAAGTGAGTGCAAAGGAGAACATTATTAATTGTTTTTTGCTGAATGACAACTCATAATAGTATTGATTTGATTTGATTAGGGTATATGTTTGTGGATGGGTTAACAAGAAAATTAAAGTTATAGTCAGGTTTGGTTCCTTTCATAATCAAATTAATCTGTAACCATAATGACATTATAGTATTCTCATGCATCATTGGATTCAGCAGTAATTTTGTTTTAAGTTGAAATATTTTGAAAGGAGATGAGTTTAATGGTTTTTTTTTTTTTTTGACAATGTTGGTGACATTTATCCAATTTCAATTTTTAATATTTTTTTTAATGTAAATTATAAATTTTTCGTGAAATTATAGATTAAATATCACAAAATATGGAATTTTAAGTAATAACTAGAGCTTGTAGATATACAAGAAAAGAGTTTTTATTAAAAATATTAGCTAGGTTAGTGTATAAGAGTTTTTATTTAAAAAAAGATATCTAGAATTTTCATTATAAGAGTTTTATAGTGAACTTTGTAAAAAAAAAAAAAAAAAAAAAGAATAATACGAGGAATTAAAATAGAGGTTTCTAACTTTAAGAAATTTAAAGAATTTCAATGCAACCAATTCGACACATGTCTTGTATTTTTCGTGGAAAAAGGAAAACCTTTGATCAAATTATTTAGAGAAAATGCAACCTTTTGTTTACTAGAAATTATGTTACGAGTCATAAAGCAACCACTTTCTTCTAGTCATTTATCAAACTTAGGCCCTGTTTGGAACCTATTTGATCAATGACTTTCAATTTTTCGTGGGACCAAACTTTGTTTGGAACAATTTTCGTCAGACCCATTTACTGAAAAATCCAAATAGGCCAGTTTTCATCTATTCTCGGTGCATGAAACAGAGATAGGGCCTGCTTTGCAGAGACCTACCAACCACTTGCCTGCAGCCAGTGTTTTTAAAATCGGACCGGTCATTGAATCGGAAGCCTTACTGGTTACTAGTTCGATCGGTTAAATCGGGTCAATCACTGGTTTGACCGGTATAACCGGTGTGACTTTATTATTATGTAATATTTATATATATATATATATATATATATATATATATATATATATATATATATATAAATATTACATAATAATTTTAGATTATCTAAAATACAATTATAATTAAAAAAAATTATCATTCTTTGTCAATATAAATTTTTATTGTTTCATGCAAATAATCAAAATGTCTTAAAAATTAAGATCAATGTAAAAAATATACATCTCAAGTATCCCTCAAAGATTCATACATTCAAAACAAGACAACAAAATTAAAAGTTCATCTCATTTTCAAAGTTTTGGCTTGTTCATTTGGGTTCTATTGTTGTAACTTGATGTGTATATGGTAATTGATTTGCATAATTTCATACACAAATAATATTGTTCACAATGATGAGAAAATGGTTATGTCATTCTTTATGTAAAAAAAAATGGAATACATTGATTGTTCCTCATTGATTGTTAAACACTTAAACTAATGAATGTTATTCCAATTAAAGTATATAAATGCATCCTATTAAATGTTAAACAAGAGTTCAAATAAATAATAATAACAAAAAATCTCTAAATTTAAGAAGAAAAAAAAATTAAGTGAACCACTTGTTCACTGGTTTTACCGGTTCACTGGTTTTATCGGTTTTGAAGCTGGTTTTACCGGTTCGAACTGGTTAATCAGGGGAATGGTTTTTAGAGGTAAACTGAACCGGACTGGGGACCGGTTAGCGGTTAAACCGGGCTAACCGGCCGGTCCGGTCCGATTTTAAAAACACTGCCTGCAGCTCTAGTCTCCCATCTTTGACTTGTACATACACATCAATATATTTGTTTACTTTATTTATTAATGTTGTATAATTATAAAATATATATTTAATTATCTTTACAACATTTTAATTTAGAATAATAATTTTTTAATCATTACCACAATTAACACACAATATAATATCCATTAATTTATTTAAAAAAGACATGATTTGACATCTATCAACTAACTTTCATCAAAAACTCCAATATTCAAAATATATTCAAACAATAACTCTTACTTTTCAACCCAACTATTCATTTAATTAATATTTTATATACAATAGATTCCAATCAAAATACATCCAACTCGTATTTCAATTTTTTCGCACAAATTTTAAAAAGAATCTTCAAATCATCCAACCAAAATATATTTCATCGAAACAGGGCGAAACTGAACCAAAATACATCCAAACATGGCCTTAGTTGTTAGATTACTCCACCAGAATTTCTTCTAAAAAAAATAAAAAAAATAGAGAATCACTTTTGCCAACATAAGTGACCTTACTTTAAGGTTACAGTACCATAAGTTACAAAACCAATCCATTTGGTACCAAAAGTTAATGGAGCTCGATACATTTGGTACTTCCGTCAAATTTTTGTTAGATATATCAATTTTGAACGGAAAATTGATTGAAAATTTGCAGAATTGGTCCTATGATTAAAGTTTGCTGACGAAGTTTGCCCCACAAGTTTTCTGACCAGCAAATTTACCCCATAATTCACAAGTTTGAAGCATTTCAGTACCAATTACAAAAATAGTTAAATTATTAATCCTATTTAATAAATTTAATATATTATTATTAAATCTCTTAAACTAATTAGATTTTATATATAATATATATAAATTAAATATTATTTTATATATAATCTGATCAAATAAATATCAATTAAACTTATTAGATTTTTTAAATTTTAAAAAATATTTTTTAAACTAATTAGGCTTCACATATAATACATATAAATTAAATAATATTTTATATAAAATCTGAAAACATAAATATGAATAACTTATTAGATTTTTCAAATTAAAAAAAAATCTTTTAAACTAATTAGATTTTACATATTTATATATAAATTAAATAATATTTTATATTAAATCTGAATAATAAATATCAATTAAACTTATTAGATTTTTTAAATTTTGAAAAAAATCTTTGAAACTAATTAGATTTTACATAAATATATATAAATTAAATAATATTTAATATAAATCCTAAAATAAAAACTTTTAAAATTACATAAATATTAATAATCCCATTAATTAAAAAAAAATACAAAACTCTAGTCCTCATCCACCCACCCCACCCCCTGATGGCCTGTGATCCGCGATACCACCCAGGTCGGCGGCGGCCTGGGATCCACCTTGGGGGGAGTGGGTAGGTTTTGTATTTTTTTAATTATAATAAATTTATTAAATAGGATTATTAATATTTATGTAATTTTAAACAATTTTCTTTTTCAAATTTTATGTTAAATATTATTTAATATATATATATATATATATATATATTTTATGTAAAATCTAATTAGTTTAAAAGATTTATTTTTAAAATTTAAAAAATCTAATAAGAATTTAAATTTATGTTTTCAGATTTTATATAAATTATTATTTAATTTATATATATATATATATATATATATATATATTATATAAAATCTAATTAGTTTTAAAAAAATTAATAGTAATATATAAAATTTATTAAATAGGATTAATAATTTAACTATTTTTGCAATTGGGACTGAAATGCTTCAGACTTGTGAATTGTGGAGTAAATCTGCAGGCCATAAGACATGTGGGCCAAACTTTGTCAGCAATCTTTAATTATAGGACTTATTCTGTAGATTTTTCATCAATTTTTCGTAAAAGATTTGACAGAAGTACCAAATGTGTTGGCTCTGTAACTTATGGTACCGTTAGGTCACTTATGGTACCATAAGCAAAATTCTCTAAAACAAATATCCACTAGAATAATTACATGAGTGAATGGCACTAGTCGTCCTTCAAACTGGACACTTGTAACAATTTGGTCCATCAAGTTCAAAGCATTTTTGTTTGATCCCTTCTATGAATTTTTTGTCTCCCGACCATCCTTTCGGTAATTTTTCAGGGAATCTTGACACATTTTAAGGGTAAATATGCTAATTCATCTTCTATTGCAGATTTCAATTGTTAGCAAATCATTTTAGTCCCCTTTCTGTTAATTTTGTTACAATTTAGTCCTTGAACAATTTCTGGCAGGAAATAAATGGTAGTTTTTTTTTTTACATCCAAAATCATTTTCTTAACCACTATATATACCACTTTTACCACCGTTTTTATTCACCTTGCTTGCTCAAAAAATATATTATGGCTAACATGTTTCTGTATTGAATAAATTCATTCCACTTTTTGTTACAATTCTAACTAATTTATTACAAAATTTAGTAATGATAATTATTCATCAATGAATAGGTCATGAAATACTTGTATGTTGATATGCCTTCGATCTTGAATTCTTGTAACATCGAGAATTCGAGACTAGATGGCACAAATTTCGTGGTCGAGCTTGTAATATTTTGGAGTATTTAAATTAGTATCAAAAAGTTTGACCGTATTATGTTTTCTTTGTAGATAATTATTGTAATGAGTGCATTGTCCGATCTTAATATGGATAATATTTTAATTACTATTTATGGGACGAAATTGTGTCTTTGTTTTACCTTTTTTTAGCAGCCTTAACACAGAAACATGTTACGCATTTATTTTCTTTAATAATATGTTTTAGACAGTAATCGAACAAAAATGGTATATATAGTGGGAAAGAAAATAATTTTGGAGGGGGAAAAAAACTACCATTTTCTTTCTGAAAATTTACGAGGACTAACCGGAACAAAACTAACAGTAAGGATACCAAAATATTTTGTAATAGAAAATGAATTGACGGACTTACCCTTAAAATGTGTCAAATTTGTTGGGTCTCAAGTGGTCAAAATGATCTGGGGGTTAAATAGACATTTTAAAACTTTTCTTGTATCACTCAAATTATACTTAAGTATAACAATTCACTCGGCTGTTCTTCAAACATAGGAGTAATTCACTCGGTTGTTGGCAGTGAGCTGACAACTTAGTAAAATACCTAGATGTTCTTGGTTTGGCTGAGTAAGACCACTTATAAAGTCAGAGTTCTTTTGAGATGTTTGGTAGGGGAATAAACATGAGTGTTACCAAACAAAATTTTGTTAACACAAAATTGTTTTCCCCTTTGTAAATTTTTTCAGTCCTTTAAATTCAATTGATGAACATATGACTAGTATGTTCTTTGCGAATGCAGAAAGTAAATGCGGAACTTAAATGACACAAAATTTTTATAGTGGTTAAGGAATTTCCTTTAGTCCACTAATCTCTTAGACTAATACTGCAGTTGATGTTTACAACTAATACATCCAAGTGGGACTTTTACATACAATGTAAATCGAAAAGATCACGTAGAAATTTTCTCTCACATCACTCAGCTATAACAGTACTTCAACCTTGTTGATCTACCATACTTCTATTTAAATCTCTTAGACCTAAACAAAAAATTACAACGTTGTTGTAATATACTCTATTTTTTCAACACAATTAATCTTTCTCTTACAACAGCTTAGTGTTTTTTGCTCTCAGAAGTGTTTGATTTGAATGTGCAAAAGTTGTTTGTTAACTTCAAATCTGAGAGTCTATATAAGGGTTCTTGGAGTTATGGCTTTTGAAAGATCCCACGATTCCCGGAATGCTCTTATGCTATTTGCAGCTTTCGGCTATGTCACTGTTCAGACATTGTACAAGTACGGATCTGTCAGTTGCAATGAACCCTGATGTCCGAGGTTGCAATCTTATGTCTGCTGTCATAGATGACTTAGCTCATGTTCCAGACATCTGATGCAAACACTCAGTTGATCAAACACTATACTGATAAATCACTTGGTTGTTTGATACTCAGTTGTTGACATAGCTGATTTCACTAAGCTTATCTGATGAAGTCTGCACTCTGCTTTCTTCATCTTTACTTAGCTGATCAGTCAGACTACGCTGATCAACAACTTCAAACTCTTAGTCTGATACTTGCTTTCTCAATACCTGTCTGCTGAGTACGATACTTTACTTTCTCAAGCACTCGTCTGTTTGAGTATATAATGTTGCAAATTATATACGTAAAAAGGAAAATCAAATAAATATAACTATTGAAATACAATAAACAATATAAATATTACGATCAATATAACTGGACAGAATGAAAAATCGAGGCCCGTGTGAACACGATTTCCTTAAGATAGATTCGATCCCTCACCCTTTCAGTGGTTGTACTCGAGGTTCCTTTGAACGTCTGTCTCCCAGGATACAACGGCTCCAACAAAGTACTTTGCACCAAAGCTTTGTTAGATAAACTGAAACAACTTAGAACTCTAGGCCGGAATTCACAGGAGAGAATTATAAGAGAGAAGAGCTGAATATTTTGGTGCGAAAAACTGAATGAAAGAGCAACTATTTATAGGACATGAGGAGGGAAAAATCGAAAAAATAAAATTTAATGGAGTCTTTTTCAGTTTCGGCTGTTACACAATTTAAATTGGTTGTTACACAATTTAAATCAACCGTTACAACTTTTCATTTTCATATTTAAAAAAATGGGCCGAAAATAAATTCGAAAATTAAGCCCGTCCGAAAGCCTTCAAATTGGGCTGCATTTGTGTCTGCAGGTCGCGGGCTCGCACAAGTCTTGAAGGTCCGGAGCAAATTTTTATTCATGATTTGCACCGCTCCCTCCCTCCCCCCTCCCCCCTTGGTAAATAAGTAGTTGTTACACCACTACATTGGCAAATCATATATAAACCTCAAAATTTTGTACACCACTTCCATTGTGGAATAAAAACATTTCAATTATTTTCTCTCATTTCAAAGAATGTACTTTGAGTGTCAATTTATCATTCACCCGAACTCTGAATTTGACATACTATATACCATTTTAATCTACTCAAGTAGTAGATTATAAATCCGCAAAGACCCGACATTTTTCTTAAAGTAGATCCCACTTAAAATATGTCCAAAAATACTCCATTAACTTATTATTTTCCAACAATCCCCCACATGAATGAAAATTAAACGAGTTCTTAACAGGCTATTCTAAGAGGATAGAGTTCAGCGTAGATACTTGCATAGGATAGGTAGGCGTTACCTTTTGAACCTTCCCTTTGAAAAAGTATGTTTACTTTACTGGCTGATCAATAGACACGATGTCCTTGAACTATTATGCCGTTGGTGTTAACGTTGACACACTCCTGACAAGCATCTTACCTCGTAACGTTTCAGTTCTTACGGCTATGTCCGTTTTGGCCATGGACATCTACCTTGTTCAACAAGAGTTTCTAAAAATTGTGTCCTATACAATTCCCTTTGAAGCAGCCCTTCCTCTCTCTTACATAGGTGATTCATTTCCTTAGAATATCCCGAGTTACTCTCCTTACAATAATCATTAAAAGCTTGGCTTAACCTTAGTCAACCGTTATCACTGTTTTCATCATAGGAATGGACTTGAGGGTAAAACCCCCACAATGACCTAACTAAACCTTTGCGGTTAGGTTGTCCCTTTGAACCTAGATCTTGGGATCTCCAGTCAACTGGGTTGGATTTCCTTCACAAAGTTTTTTATTCCATGGAATTTAGTCCCATTCCTCTTGATGACTTGACAACTATCTCTCTAGTTAACCTTTTGGTTAGCGGATCCGCTAGATTATCCTTTGACTTTACATAGTCAATCGCAATCACTCCAGTTCAGAGTAGTTGCCTATTAGTATTATGTCTTCAGTGTATATGCCCAGACTTACCATTGTACATTTTACTCTATGCTCTTCCAATCGCTGATTGACTATCACAATGAATACATATTGTTGGCACAAGTTTAGACCATTATGGAATTCCCTCTAAGAATTGGCCAAGCCACTCCGCCTCTTCACCACATTTGTCTAATGCTATAAATTCAAACTCCATTGTGGATCTGGCTATCACAGTTTGTATAGAGGATTTCCAAGATATAACTGCTCCACCTAAGGTGAATACATATCCACTGGTGGATTTTGAATATTTACACAGATATCTAATTTGCATCACTGTATCCTTCTATAACAACTGGATATCTTGTCTAGTGTCGCCCGTAGTTACGAGTAAACCTTAAGTATCTCAGTAACCTTACTATGGCTTTCCAGTGGTCAGTACCAGGATTACTAGTATATCTGGTTAGCTTACCAACTGCGTATTCTATATCCGGTCTTGTACAACTCATCAAGTACATCAGACATCCAATAATCCTTGAGTACTCCACTTGAGAGATGCTCTCACCTTTATTCTTTGATAAAGGTTGACTTGGATCTATAGGAGTTCTAGCCTCATTAGAGTCATCCTTATTGAACTTTCCAAGGATTTTTTCAATATAACTGGACTGACTCAAAACGATGTCATCAGATTTTCTCGTGATTTTAACTTCCAGTATCTAATCTGCTAGACACATATCTTTCATTTCAAGCACTCAACATGTCTTTAGTGGATTTAATCATCTTATCATTATTTCCAACAATAAGCATGTCGTCAACATAAAGGCACATAATGACGTAGCCATCTTTTGTTTCTTTCACATAGATGCATTTGTCACACTCAATGGTTTTAAAACTTTTCTCCAGCATGACATCATCAAATTTCTGATGCCACTATTTCGGTGCATGTTTTAAGCCATACAACGACTTAACCAATCTACAGACTTTCTTTTCTTGCCCTAGAGCAGAAAAACCCTCAGGTTGTTCCATGTAGATTTCTTCTTCTAAATCTCCATTTTAAGAAAGTTGTTTTTACATTCATTTTATGTACTTCTAAGTTTCACAATGCTGCGATAGTAAGTAACATTCTAATGGAAGTTATTCTCGTCACTGGAGAATATGTGTAAAAGTAATCAAGGCCTTCTCGTTGCCGATAGCCTTTTATTACTAGTTTGACCTTGTATTTATCAATTGTTCCACCCGGTTTCATTTTCCTTTCAAAGATCCACTTATACCCTAGTGGTTTGCATCATGGAGGAAGATCAACTAAGTCTCAGGTATGGTTTTTCAAGATGGTATCAATTTCATTCTTAATTGCCTCTTTTCACAAAGGTCCTTCAGAAGAAGTTACAACTTCTTTGAAGGTTTGAGGTTCAATTTCGAGCATGTATGTCAGAAAATTTGGACCAAAAGATTTTTCTGTCGTTTCCATTTTGCTTCTTCTTGGTTCAACCTCAGTTGGTTCATCCTCAGTTACCTGTTCATATTCATGGTCCTGTCCATTGACTCGTTTGGATGATCTCATTTCTTTTCAAGTTTTCGCTGGAAATACATCTTCAAAGAAAGATGCATTTCTGGATTCCATTATCGTGTTTTTGTGTATCTCAGGATTTTTGGACTCATGCACAATAAACCGATAAGCATTATTGTTCTGAGCATATCCGATGAATATGCAATCAACAATATTTGATCCGATCATTTCTTCCTTGGATGTAGGTACTACCACTTTGGCAAGATACCCCCACACTCGCAGTATTTGTAAGAACGTGTTCTACCTTTCCATAATTCATATGGAGTTTTCTCCTGATTTTTCTGGGGCATCTTATTTAAAAGATAATTGCTAGATATGGTAGTTCCCCCCCACGTGTTATGTGGTAATCCAGAATTTATCAGCATTGAATTCATCAGTTCTTTCAATGTTCGATTTTTCCTTTCCACAATTTCGTTTGATTGCGGCGAATAAGGTGTTCATGTATGATTCCATGTTCAGCACAAATTCGTTAAATGGTGACACATATTCACCACCTCTATCTCTTTGAAGTACTTTGATATTTTTATCAAGTTGATTCTCAACTTTTTTTGTGAATAAAATAAATTTATCTATTGCTTGACTTTTTACTTTTAACAAGTATACATAGCAGTATTTAGTGCAATCATCAATGAAGGTAGTAAAATAATTATAACCACCGCTAGAATTCACACATTTAAGATCACTTATGTCGCTATGTATTAAGTCGAGTGGTTTAGTATTCCTTTTAATCTTTTGAAAAGACAATCTCGTTAATTTAGCTCCAATACAAGTTTCACACTTGTGCTTTTGATCCATTTGAAACTTAGGGATATGTTTCAAATTAATTAAATATACGTAGGGAATCGTAGTTAACATGTCCTAGTCTACCATGCCATAGATTAGGACGCTCAAGCAAGTAAGCAGAATTATTAACTTTATTAATAACTTTGGGCTTAATAGCCATTACATTCAATTTGAACTTTCCACCACACTCATATCCCTTTCCAACATATAAACACTAAACTTCCATTACTTAGTTGTTTATATAACTTGACCGATGACTTGCTCTCTGATGTCTTCTGACATAGCTTTTTTGTTATCATCAAAACTCATCACCACAACAATCCTTATTAACTCATTGAGTCAACTGATTTGGCACTCGGATGTTGTTGTTGAGTTAATAAATTCATCCAACAAGATTCCCTGAAAAAGATATGCCAACAAATAATTCACTGAAGAGACAAAACTGATACGTTTTGAACTTGAAGGACCGAACTATTACAAACGCAACTTTAATGACTGACTAATGTCATTCACTCACATCGCTCACGTACATTCATTTCCAACTTGAAGGATTACTAATTTCATTCACTCTAATTACATTGGCCACATACATTCATTCCGCTTTCAAGAAATATGAATTATTGAAAAAGTGTTGAATTAATTAGAATAAATGTATCTCGAGTTTGTAATGATAAGAATTCGATTCTTACATTCTTATCATTAAACACTGCTAGCAACTAGAATGGCATTTTAAATAAAAAGTTATTTCAGAATAAGGAATTAATTTCCTAATCTTGTTTTAAACTTTTCTCACAGAATGTAATCAATATAAGAATTAAAAAATTGCATTAATTTCTTTCCTCATTTGGCATGTTCATATTTTGAGTAAAACACATAAAACCCCGGGATATTATGGAAGAGTTTTGGTTAAGTTTATTTCAATTTGGTTTCACAATTGGTTTAAGAGTTTTCGGCAAAAAAATTTAAACTCAATTTGAAGAATGATTTCAATAAAATACGTACCTGGTAATAATAATTATAATAGATTGAAAATTTGAGATATGATTTGAAGTGAAGTTTAATTGTTATGATTTCGTATATAAAAATAGATGCTAGATGACAGATGCCGCTCCATAATGATCTTATTAGATGCCTGTTTGCAATAAATTTGACACCGATCGCCTCGATGTGCAAATGGCTCGATATGATGTGTAATGATTGCGGGCGTGCCAATGTTTGTGCGTGCAAACATAACGGTTTAAAAACTGGACATATTGATATCGATGTAAACATAATTAAAATGTCCTGATAAGGACATATTGATATCCATGTAAGATGTCCTGATGAAACTGACTTCTAATCAATTGATTATGGCAGAGTAGGCAAACACTACCCCTAGTTCTTTTCCATGCCTGCCTGGCCGCAGGACTTAACAATTTATGATAACCTTTTGAAATGCCAAAACTTTGTAGCCAAATCAATGGCTCGCTCGATATATCAAGGGATTTGTAGAATTATTAACCATCGAGCTGATTATCAAACAATCTAAAACATGTCAACTTAATTTAAAACCTGAACTAACAGACTATCAATATAAAGCAAAAACATATTAAAATCACTTGATGATAACATACTCATGAGTGAAATCAGGAGATTAAGGCCAAGCATTCCAATATATTAAATAAACATAGTTGATGAATGAAAATACATTGAAGTCTAGCCTAAGCATGTTTCCTCGATTTGCAAGAGTAAAAGAGTATGTAAAGTTATAATTAAACCCCCTGTTGGCATCAGAGTGCCAAACGAGCTGATGAATCCTTTAGCCCCTGATGAATTGCTCCTTGGTTGGCAAGAGGACTGCCATATGAGCTGATATGTTCATTGTGCACCTTTGTTGACATAAAGGTAACATTGACAACAAGTGACTGCCATCAATGGATCGCCCAACCTTGGCAGATGGCTACCAATCGGGCTCCTAATCAGCGGGTGGCCACTGGAAAGGGCATCAATTGAGCAGATGGCTACTCAACCGATTGCTATCAGGCAGATGGCTACTTGACAGCGGACTCATCAAGCAGATGGCTACTTGACGAGGTTGCCATGTAATTACGTGGGCACTTACATGACGTTGCAGCGTGCTATTTTGCTTGATATCGAATGGTTTCGCTCGAGACAGCTTCGCTGACGGCGGAAGCAGCTTTGCGGCTTACTTTGAGCGGCGGTGCTAGACTTCAGGCGGCCATGTCCTGCTGGTTGCTGAGGATTGACGATTGATGTCAAGGAATTGGCAGTGCTGACTGACTGACAGAAGCAGCGGATGCTGGACTTCCGGAGAGGCGTTGAGCCGATTCAGTGAAGACTGAGTTGATTGATTGATTGAGTTGTGTGTTTTGTAAGTGCCATCCTCCTGATATTTATAACCTCCTGACGAACAGTTATCCTGATGAAGGTCCACTTCTTCCACTTCCCCCTTTTTTAGGCATGTCCTCCACTACTTTGGCAGTTATTTGCCATGTTTATTCTCTTGACAGTTGTTCTCCTGATGGAGGTTTATTCTCCTGACGGACAGTTATCCTGATGAAGGTCCACTTCTTCCACTTCCCCCTTTTTTAGGCATAACCTCCACTACTTTGTTAACTGCCTTGACATGCTATGGGTGGTTATTTCCAGCACAAGTGTAACCTCCTTTGAGATATTTTAGGGAGTTAGTTAATATCAGCTTATTTCCCTCCAAAATTAATTGGTTACGTGGCCACTTTATTAAACTGATTTGACTCTTAATTAAATTAATATTTTTATTAATTTAATTAATCAAAAATGTTGTATTTGAATCAATTTTGGGTCTCATTAATTAATGAGGCCATTAATTAATTACTTAATTAGGCCTTTAATCAAGTTGATTTTAGTGGGCCTGTTTATTATCAAGGCCTTGCTGTCAGCCCAACATGTTCATCAATCCATTATCGAGCCATTATTCCTCGACAACCCGAGGGTGATTTTTTGGGTACAAACAATGCCCCCCGTAAGTCGTATTCGATGTAATTAATTTAAAAAATTAATTCAATCGAACTAGACTTAGATTAAAGTTTTTCTCTCTCATTAAAGATGAGAAATTGCGACAATGGCTAATTTGGTCGTAACCAACTATCGACTTTATAAAACCGAAACTATTTGTAGGAAATAGGCCATATCACAATGGCCTTGATGATGGTGGATCTCTCGATGTCGACTCAACATGGATCTCCTCAATATCAGGGCAATGTGGATCTCCTCGATATCAAGGCATCTCTTGATATGAGCGCGTCGATATCAGTGGGCCTCTCATATTGGATAAGCTCGATATCAGATACCTGATAGTAATATACCGAGGACTTAGTGATCAGCCAAAATTTGGGCAGTTAACCAACTTCACTTTTTCAAATGGCTGATCTGATGAACAAGGCCTTTGATTTGATTCAGGGGCCTCGATCCTCATGGGGTCGATGTACCTCATCCTGATGAGAGGTGTGTCTCGATATCGATATGATATGGGTTGATATCGAGGGTTGATCCCCTACTATAGTATTTCCATTGTTGACTCGTCAACCACTTTTTTCTTTCTTGTTTATCAAGACTCCTGATGGCTTTTGCCATTGACAATATGTTGTGACTTTTTCAAGCCATCTGTTATGTATCTC
>JAYDYQ010002167.1:0-31926 GCA_034814905.1 Penstemon davidsonii
ACTCTTTTTCCCTCTATCGGTTTTTATCCCATAAAAGGGTTTTTCCGAACTAGGTTTTTAATGAGGCATACTTCATGATCACTGAAGGTTGACACTACGATCTTATTTACTTCTACGAGCTCCAGCTATGATTACGCTCGAGAAGTGAGGGAGTACTGATGAGGGCTATTTTACACCTACGATCGAATAGTACTTCCCGAGCTAGTTCGGAATCAATCCGACCTATGAAGCCGAATAAGTCTCCTCGAGAATTCCACGATCGGCTCGATCCACCTTCCCGTATCTAGTCGACCTGAAGATCGATCCTGAAGGTTTATTGGGCCATGCAAGACTCCTAGGCCATGCATGACTACTTGGCCTAGTAGGACTCCTAGATGCGTTAGGATTAGGTATTCAGTATAAATAGCGAATACACCATTTTAATAAGGATCCGAATTTTGGTCTATCAATAAGAAGAATTCTAATGTTCTCCTCTTACATAATTTAATCACGAATTTATCATAATTCTTACAAATCTTGAATTGCACCATCCTGAGTACTTTAACCAAACCCCAAATATAAAACTGTTTCTTAATAATTTTACTGATATTCTAACCTATCACGAAATCAGGTTAAATCACAACTTTTAAAGATTTTAAAAAGGAGTTTGTTAAAACTGGGATAAAATCTTTTAAGTTAAAGAAACTTACTTGTGAAAAACACTTGACATATCCGCTGCAAGTAAGTTATTTAAAACTCTGATTTTATCAAAATCAGCTAAGTGAAATCAGAAAAGTGGTCAACTCTGCTGTTCAAAGCTTTGTGCGAGATCAACTTAGTATACTTACGAATCTTGATCAGCTTAGTCTGCTGACAGAAAAAGTTAGATATTATTAAAGTCAAAAGTTTTAGAGGTCTATTCATCCCCCCCCCCCCCCTCTCTCTCTAAACCTCATCTCACCACTTGGGACCAAGATAGCTAGTCCAAACAACAGTGTGAGGAAAAGGCCGCTAATATAGTATTTATAGACTATCAGGTGTGTCCATGATAGAGCCCTAGGGCCCAAGGCCTGGTACGGCCCAAGAATTGATCTGGCTGTTGTGATCGAACGTGTAGATCGATAATGCTTCTTTTGACCTTTTCCGGATCTGAAATGATTGTCTTGATCTTGATCGATGAAGGCCTCTAAGTGATCGGGATCGATCTTGAGGAGAGGAGATGATTTCGATCTGGAGCTGTACGGAATATTCCTCATCAAACTTCGAGTCGCTTGTTCTGTCAAGCAAGTCCTTATCGTGTTTATGTATTAGATAAGGCTTGTAACTGCCATTGCTTTGTACTTAGAGATTGCCGGTTCGCTAGTTCTATCGTTCGCTCATAATATCGTAAGGGGTATATATCCTAATTCCATGAGGGACTTAGTGGTATAAGGCCATCTCCAATGGAGATGGCCGGGGCCGGGGCGGGGCAGGCGAACGGCGGGAACGGGGCGCAGGCAGGGCTCCGCGGAGCCCTGCCTGCGGCCCGTGCCCGCGTGAAGAAGGGCACGCGCCCCTCTTTAAGTCAGGGGACGCCACTTGGCGTCCCCTGACTGGTCCGATTTAATTTTTTTTTTTTAAAAAAATTGTTTATTTAATAAATTAAAATAGAAAAAAATATATATATACTTAAATAATTAATAAAATTAATTTTCCCTATTAAATTAAATTAAATATGTAGAATTGAATTATTTAATAAAATTTATTTAGTATATTTATTGTATATTTACTAGTATTTAATAAATATATGTAGTCACCAATTTTTAATTTGATTATTCAATATAATAAAATTATTTTTTTAAAATTAAAATCATTAATAATTTATTAGAATTGTAATTAAATTTATTTATGGACAAATTAAATTTATTTTAATATCTTTTATTGTAATTAAAAATTTAATCATTTAACTACAATATTGGTGGTGGCTATATTTTTTTAAAAATACGGAATTAGTTAAAAATAAAATTAAACACTTATACACATAATTTAGATTAATACTTAATCTAATTAAATATTTAAATACATATTAAAATAGACAAGAAAAGTAAATTCAAACAATTACATTCATGCTTAACCGTATTTTGCGTAAACATGGGCTATTAAGTCTTTTTGAAGTCTACGGTTGGTTTCTTTTGAACGCATTGCTTCATGACGCAGCATATAGTTATCCAACGTTTGCCTTCTTGGTTCAACATCTTCGAACTTTACTCCACGAGATTTATAAATTCTAGCTCGTGCTCTACGAGACGTGCTAATGTCAGTATCATCATCGTCAGAGTCATCGTCTTTGTATTCGTCACGTTCGTCCTCCACAATCATGTTGTGGAGTATTATGCAAGTTAACATGATGTTGGACAAATCCTGCGTATGCCACCCCCTGCCGGGTTGATTAACGATTGCGAACCGAGCTTGGAGAATTCCGAACGCTCGTTCAACATCTTTGCGGAATGATTCTTGATACCGCGAGAATACTTGTTCAGGAATGGTTCTCGGGTTTCTCACAGACTGGATTAGCGTTCCCCACTTCTGATATATACCATCCGCAAGGTAGTAAGGCATGTAGTACCTACGATTGTTCACTTCATACTCAACTGAGGGAAGGTTACCAGAAGTGAGGTTGTCGAACAGAGGTGAACGACCGAGGACTGTAATGTCATTCAATGCTCCTGGCACGCCAAAAAAGGCATGCCATATCCACGTGTCATGTGAAGCAACAGCTTCAAGAACAATCGTAGGTTTTTTATACCTTCCAGAAAAACTTCCTTGCCATGCAGTTGGGCAATTTTTCCACGTCCAATGCATACAGTCGAGCGAGCCAATCATCCCAGGGAATCCACGTCGTTCCGATTTGTTAAGTAGCATGGTCAAGTCAGCTTGCGTTGGGGCACGAAGGTACTCGTCTTTATACAAACCCAAAATGGTTTGACATAATTCACGGACAATCTCGCATGTGGTACTCTCCGCAACACGAAAATTTTCGTCGCTGGAATCGTGGGTGCATGTACGCCAACGAACGCATAGCGATTGTTACATTCAGAATTGGTGAAAACCCTGCTCGATGGGAGGCATCGTATCTTTGACGAAAGTATATATTATTGCGCTCGCAATCTGCAAGGATACGGAGTAAAAGAGGACGCTTCATACGGAAACGGCGCCTGAATATTTCACCTGAATACAACGGTCTTTCGATGAAATAATCGTTCATCAGTTGTATGTGTCGTCCTGGCTGGTTCCTGTCTAAAAATTTACGACCTGGAACAGAACCACCATGTATAGGCACAATTTCTGTTTGAGAATTCAAAAGTTCGTTGTACTGTTCGAGAAGTTGTTTATCTTCATTATCTTGTTCTTCCATCGTGTTGTTATAATCTTCCCAAAAATTATTTCGGGAAGAAGATGATTCGTCACCATTACCATCACCATAACCATAATCATAGTTCTGGTTCATCTTGAGAAAATAATATGAAATTTTTTATTACGGAATATTTTTGAAGAGTGAATATTTTCTGAAGAGTGAATAATTTTGAAGAGAAAATGTGTTGAGTAGAATGTGAGACTGGATTATTAAATAGGCAAACGTTGCACCAGATCATAACCGTTCGATTTCTGCACCAGATCATAACCGTTCTTTTTCTGCACCAGATCTCCACCGTTCTTTTTCTGCACCGATCTCAACCGTTCGATTTCTGCACCGAACTCAACCGTTCTTTTTCTGCACCGATCTCAACCGTTCTTTTTCTGCACCGATCTCAACCGTTATTTTTCTGCACGGATCTCAACCTTTCTTTTTCTGCAGCGATCTCAACCGTTCTTTTTCTGCACCGATCTCAACCGTTCTTTTTCTTCACCGATCTCAATCGTTGAATGTTTAGAAAATTACATAATACACCCTATAGCTTTTCCTATTTAAAGGGAGGTGTGCTCACTTCTGAAATCACACATCTCTCAATATCTTCCAATCTACATAAAAAAGAAAGCAAACATTTTAAGGCAAGGTCGACAAAGTGGTCTCAAGCTGAAGATGTAGCCTTGACAAAGGCATACATAGAGGTCTCGGAGGACAACGTGGTAAGGGCAGGCCAACCACAAGATACATTTTGGGCAAGAACCATAACCATAATGTATGTCCTTCTTGATAGTACTGGACATCAATATGAACGAAGATCAAAAGAGTCAATCACCAGTAGATGGAAAAAACACATTTGCAACAAGATGCAAAAATGGAACGAAGCACTTCAAAGGGCCTCAAGAGAGGTGGGAAGTGGCGGCCAATTAATGGACGTGGTAAATATTATGTTAATACTATGCTAAGTAATTATTAATAGGTTATATTAACTATTTTTTGTAATTTTTAGCATGAATTGGCATTGCGTCTGTACAAGGCCGAAACGAAGCAACATTGGTGCTCCTAGCACACATGGGATGTTGCAAAAGATTGGATCATGTTCAGTTCAACATCTGGAACGTCTCAAACACCTCCTGTTAACCCATCTCAACCAACGGGAGACTGTTATATTCCAACCCCACCACCAGAAACTCAATTTGAATTGGAAACACTAGGCGACGATGATCATCCCGAGACTCCCCACGTACCCCAATCGAGTGAAAGATCTGAAAGACCTATTGGTAACAAAAAAGCCAAGAAGGGAAAATGGAAGGCTTCGTCGAGTAGTTCATATGGAGGAATTCATGACTTCGAAAGGGAAAAAATTGCGGCCATGAGAGAAACTACACTTCTGGTAGAGGCTGGACGAGAGAGAAGGCATATGGAGAATATTCAACGTCAACGGGAAGAAGAAGCAGCGAGATTGTCAGTGACAATGTCATTACAGGAGGAACGGATTATGTCGATGGACTGCTCTTCATTCACTCCAGATACAAAGGCGTATTGGAGGAACAAAAGGAGAGAAATACAAAATAAAAATCTTGCTCGGGACTTATTTGGAGATTCATCGAATGAAGGAACCGACTGGTTTCAGAGGAGAAATCAGTAAAATGTTATATTTTCGTGTGTTTGTCGTTTATTTAATCCGATTTTCTTGTATTTCCTTTCTTGTTTGTTGTATTTCCTTTCTTGTATTTCCTTACTTATTTGTTGTATTTCGTATTATGTATTAATTTTAATTTACTTAATTATTTACTCTCTTTAATTTTAATATTTTAATATAATTAATAATTTAATTACAAGTACTAATAATTATTACTATTATTAATATTAATATTAAAAATAAAATTAAAATTAGAATTATAGGTGAGAGTGGGAAAAGGAAGAAAATGGAATTAATTCCATTCTGGAGCCCTACCATTGGAGACGACCAGGCAGGGCTCGGGGGGAAGGGGCAGGGCTGGCTCGGGGCTCCGGAGCCCCGGGGCTAGCCCTCTCCATTGGAGATGGCCTTATAGTCGTGACGCTGATCTTACTCCCACATCACTATTTATGAGATTTATGTTAGAAACGGAGGCCCATATTTGAATGAGCAGAACCCAATTGAATAGGCCCGACCATCTTCTAAAACCGTGTTCTTCATCTAAACGCGATTCTAGTAGAAGACCGGGATGGGATTA
This sequence comes from Penstemon davidsonii, assembly GCA_034814905.1. Taxonomy (NCBI): domain Eukaryota; kingdom Viridiplantae; phylum Streptophyta; class Magnoliopsida; order Lamiales; family Plantaginaceae; genus Penstemon; species Penstemon davidsonii. Next base: position 5,584 of record JAYDYQ010002167.1, read on the forward strand.
GAGATGCGCTCACTACTGAGATACCCCCTAGTCCTTTCCTCTGATAGGCGAGAGAGATGCAGGCGTACGGGTGCCTAGGTTATTGCCCCACCTCGTTCGACGGCGGTGGAAGCTGTAAACCGATTGGCACATGGTTCTTGACCAATTACCGGAGCCGCCGGTTGTTTACAGCTTCGGCCACCGTTAAAGGCGGCGACGGCGACAGGAATCACTACTCCGTTCTCGGGGTCCCACCAAACGCTTCCTCCTCCGACATAAAGAGAGCCTACCGTCTCCTTGCCCTCAAGGTAAATCTCCTATTTACTGTTGTGTGATTATGAAAAAATTGTTTAATTTCATTATTTCATCTAAAGTTATTACAAAATTAGTTCTGTGTACCCTCTACAAACGAAACATTTTGTATGGGAGGTATATATGTAAATTAAGTATATTGTATTTATATTTTGTAAGTCCAGTTAACAATAGAGCCGTTGTCTGTAAAGGTAGTTTAGAATTATTAATTGCAGTTAGTTTTTTTGAGTCCATTTGTATATATAGGTATATTGTATAGTTGCAAATTCTTTCCATTTTACTATTTCTTCTGTGTTCAATACACATCTCTGTTTTCTTTTTTTTCCATTCATCAAGAATGTGCTTTTTACAACTGATTACCATTTCTTATATGGTATCAGTTAGTTAAAAAAATCCTTCAGCTATCAAATTCTTCTGTCAAAGAAGTGTTCATCTCTGTGATTTATTCTGGAATTCTAAGTCTTTCTAAGTCATTCTCTTCCCTTAATTTGTGAGGTTTCTTGCAATATAACCGCTCACAAACTGTTTGATAATATTCCTGAGTGATCAAGATTCATTGTTTTTCAGTCGAAATTCTATTCCTGTTTTCAAGATTCTGCAACTGCAATCATGGCGATCACCAGGTCTAATAGCTTTTTGAAGGCAAAAAAACAATCCTTTAACTTTTCCTAGGGCGCGAAAAAGTGGACGCTTATAGTTCCTTCAATCAATTTACATCATTTACGTTTTAAGATGTAGTAATCTTAGTCCTCTTACTTGCAATTTTTAGTCCTAAATTCGTCGGAATTACCACGATTTTTTAGGGATGAAGAAATGGAGGGGGATTTTAATTTTTTGCCCTAATTATCATTATGTAGTAGGGCTGGCAAATTGGTCCATGACCCAATGGGCGGCCCATGTAGGGTAAGAAATGGAGGGAAATAGGGTGTTATTTTCCCTCCAATTTAAGCAGACTAGGCAAGGTGGCGTGGCGGCTTACAATCGCATGGTTGCCAGCGGGACAAAATCCCCAATTTTTGCAGGGACATCCCTGCAAAAATCAGTGGACCAATATTGGTGTTTTGCTGTTTTTAGCATAACCCAAAAAAAAAAAAAAAAAAAAAAGAGAACCTTCTGCACATCTTAACTTTACCAGTTGGTTAAACTTTTTGGCCCAATTTTTAATCACTATTCATGAGGCTTGTATGTCCTCATTAAACTGCACTTAGATTCATCACTTATACTTGATTCATGATGCAGTATCACCCTGATGTTAACAAGGAAGTAGGAGCTGATGTAGCTTTCAAGAGCGTTCGTCATGCATATGATGTGAGCAACTTCATCGGTTTATGTTCTTAATTTTGGTTCTTCAAATCTTGTGAGTTATTGTTGGGAAATAAGTTGAGACAAGAAATTTCTTATGCTTTTAATTTTGTCACATGTAGGCTATGTTTGGTTATTGGATTTTGGTGAGTAAAACTCTAATGAACATTGTGCTTAATTTTTTGTTCATATAAATTTTCATCTCTAAAATTCAAGAACCAAATATGTTACTAATGATTAGAGAAACCTGGACATGTGGTGATATATTTATCCTGTGAAAGTTGTGAAACTTTTAACAATTTTGAATGTTGAGCTAATGTCAATTTACCCCTTCTGATATGCATAATGTTCAATTTACCCACCAGTTATTTGAAAAAGATTAATTATCCCTCTGTGAAGATTTTAAAGGAGAAATTTACCTCCTTCAACTGGAGAGTGTAACTCACTCGCCGAAATTGAGAGTATGCATGAAAAGTGTTTTTGTAACATAAGGGGGTAAAGTGCAATATTTATCATAACAAAGGGGGGGGTTAAAGTGCTCTTTTTGAAATCACGTGGGGGTAAATTGAGCATTATTCATATCACCAGGGGGGTGTAAATTAACTCATTGAGTGTTGCACATTTCAAACTTTCACATAATTAGAAATAATTTGAAATTGAATGTAATGCAGATATTGATTGATGAAACTACAAGAGATGAATATGATGAAGCCCTTGAACATCAAAAAAGTGCCACAAGGCCTCTGGGAGATGATGAATGGGCCATTAATCCAGAATACGAAGATGGGTTAAGGTTCTATAAATGGGCTTACTTAAGGCGAAAAATGCGAAGAGAGAAATATTGGGACCAATATTACAATACTAGGAAAGAACATTTTTCATTCTATGATGACACAGACCAAGTGTCTGAAGAAGAAACACCAGATGAAGAGAGAGGATCCTTCCTTGAAGTGCTTAGATCAACTCTCGTCTTATTATTTTTAATGCAGACAGTGGGCATCCGATTATCTCTCACGTTCAGTAGCCTTATGGCCTTGATTGATCGGAAATTGGATGCGGGATATAAGTTTGGGTATTTGTTTGCTTGGATATTGGGAGGAAGAGGTGGCATATTGCTTACTATGTTCCTATCATTTGCTAGTTGGGTTTGTGGCAAAACAAGCAGCAGTGTCGTTGCTTTGGTAGTTGTTGCAATGTGGTTTGGTTCAAATCTTGCAAGGTATGTTCCACTTCCTCAAGGTGCTCTTCTCACTCTTTTGTACATGTCAATCAAGCTACAAGGTGATATAAATTAAAGCTTGATGGTTATTTCTTTGTTCCTGTATATATATCCCACAAAGGAAATAAGGGTTATTTACACTCGAACCTCTTGAGGTTTACCGTAATTAGAAAATTCCATGTGGTTTCATAAGTTGTAGGTGGCGTCCTTGTAAGAATCGTTGAAATTTTAAGGGATGTTTTGGTACATAGTCTAGACCAGAGGGTGTCTCCTTGTAATTTATAAAATTTCAAGGAGTTCCTTGTAAGATGACTAAACCTTGTAAGGAAACTTTGGTTAGCACTTAGTTGCACATTCATTCCTGTAAAAATTCGTCATTAGAAATGTAAAGTTTTACTTTCTTTCATCAAGATTACAACATAGTGGACGATAGTTTCCTTTAATAACTATATCTGGTTGATCAGTAATTACATAAACAATTGAGAGCAACTTCTAGCTGTTGTTCAATTGTTTGACATTTCTCCACATGTATTGACCGCTTACCATTTCCATGAACACCCAAAATCCCGAAAAAAAAAGAAAATGTCAGAATCGAGAGAAATCGGAAAAGTTAAGTAAGAACAACCTTGAAAAAATGTCTACAAAATATAGTCCTTACCTTGAATATACGGCCAAGACTGCTGAAGAGAAGCCTAAAATGAATCTCAAAGGGCACATTTCTGGAGTCTTGGTTTACTTCTATGAAAGAAGATGATTATTGATGTGTTAAATGGACCATCCTATGTAACTCTTTTCAGAAAGAATTCTTCAAACGCGGTTGTTTGATGAATGACTTCGCATTATTTTATTTTATTTTGTTTATTGTTATGCAATCAATGTGTACCAAGTCAAAGGTGGTGTGAAAGTAGGAAACCTCTGATAGATGGAATCACTAATTTTGTCCAATTTGAGTAGTACTGATTGCACCCAAATTGAGAGAGTTATATGTTGCACTGACATTCTATAAAATGGAAAAATGTAGAGTTCGATATTTCCGTGACAATCGATACGGTTCCAGCATGAGTCGACACGTTTTCAAGAAAATAATCCTAAAAAAAATCTTGGTTCATATTCCGGCATGGTCAGGAAACGCGGTAGGGGGGTCAACTTTGTAATTTTAAGAAGTTGCGGATGGGTTTTCTCTCCAATTTTTCCTCTTTATCTTTTGCTATAAGAAGGTAACCCTAATATTTTCAATCTCCATTTCCAATTTCCATTGATTCATTATTAAAATTTCAAAGAAATATTCTCTAATCTTGGTTCTTTTTTTTTTTTTTTTAAATAATATATAATAACTTACTAGGGTTAGTATATCTTCCATTATTTTTAATTCGGTCCTTCATCAAATTGAAAATATCAAATTGGTATCCAACCTTTTATTCCATGATAAACTTAATACCCATAGTCCAAAAGTTAACATAATTAGTCCACAATAATTATAGATTTACTTTATAATAGCAATTCACATTAAATTAACATATCAGACCCACATAATGTTGGAATTTTTCAGGAATCTCCCACTTGGGCCACATATGTGATCACATAAATGTGTATATCCTTAATTTGCTATTATTACCTTAGGTTATTCTAAACAATCTCGTCCATTGTTATGTGGGGAAATGACTAAAGGAGTTTTCATCACAAATAGCGTAACTACTAAACCCATCAATAATCACATATACCAACAAAACCAAATGACATAGAACTAACATAGAGCGTAGCTTGGAAATTACATGTAATGTGACTTAAACATGTCTATTTTCAACTAATCCTCCTTAAACTTTATTGAGATCATACTTAACATAATTGTACAAAATGTAAAAGAACTAATCCCTTTAAACTTTATTTCTGCAGAAATATCCAAATATATAAATGGATCCAAAATAGCAATATATAGAGCGAAGAAATTACAAACTCCCACTAAAACCTGATATCCTTGCTTAATATTACACCCGTGTGAGCAATATGCTCATAAAAGACATTTGAGAAGTAATACCTGTTAGAAATTTGGTAGAAAGTAAGTAACGTACTGCAGTAATGGATTTAAGGCGTGTTGTAATGCCACTTTCCTTAAGACTTATTTCGCCCCCACCACACGCTATACAATAGGGATTTGCGAGGCCTGGGATTTTGGAGGGGGGGAGGGGGTGGGTTACGGGGGGATGGGTTTTTTGGTTTTTTTTAAAATTGTAATGATTTATTAATAATATGTAACTTTATTATTTTAATAAATATCAAATATATTAATACTATTATATAAATTTTTTATTTTAAAAAAAATATGTTTTTCAATTTTTTATCGGATTTATATTAAAGTATTATTTGATCTATTAATAATATTTATAAAATTAAATTAGTTAAATAGATATATAAATATAATAAGTAAAATCTCCATTGGTCCACACGTGTCTTATTCGAGCCAATATTGAAATTGGGCAACAATGTGAACTAAAATCGTCAGTAAATTTGAAAATATGGGGTTATTTTACCAACCTGAAATATTATGGGATATAATTGTCAGACAACATAAATAATGGTATCAATTTTGCAATAAGACTAGGCTAAATTACTCAAAGTCTATCATGTTAGACATTTATACAATGCTCTCATCCCTTAAGTTTAATTCTTTACACTTTCGCATTTATTCTCCTTTAGTCATTTCGGTGACTTTTTGGCCAAAATAAAGTCACGACTTTTTCAAGGGTATTTTTGGAAAATTTAGAAAATCCCTCTAACCTTGAATTTCAGATTCTCCATTCATATTCTTTTGTTGTTATATTTTTTTCCCTCATTGAAAAAAAAAAGTGTCTTATTATATATTTGATGAGTGTTGGTATATTATTATTTTATTGTCTATGTTTAGGTGTCAGTTCCAACACTACTTTCCAATGTGAGGACAAACAGATCAATCAAGCTACTCCTGTTTTGTTTAGGGGATCCTAACATGTAATCAAAGATAACCACGTTAGTTTAATATCGGTGGTGACCCGGTGATAACCCTTCGATGCTTAAGTCAGTCTTGGGATAAGGAATCAAAGTTAGAGTTATATTTTGTCTATTGTCCTTACCTGTTCTCATTTAAGAGGGGTATTTATAGTATCAGGTTTCAACTACCGGGTCGGATCATGATAAGACATATAAGTTCGGATATGGATACGAACTATTCGATTGGATCCAGCAGTAACTGGATTCGAGATTATTTTAATAGATATCGATGCGAGGTGTTTCAGAGATCAATATCGATGAGCTTCTCAAGTAGATATCTGCTCCTGCCAAGTGTCGTTGTCGATTTTATATTATAATATTTATTTGAGTGCCACGTCAGAGGACGAAGACTTGGTACATCAAGAGTCCCCCAAGTTCTAGAGTTCGACTGTAGCTCGAAGTCTTGAAGTTTTGTTGGTGTTAAAAAAAAAATCTATGGACTCTGTCAAAAATCTGTGGACTATGTACTGTGTCGTTACATGAAGTTACATCATGAAGAGTCCCCCAAGTTCTAGTGTTCGAGTGTAGCTCGAAGTCTTGAAGTTTTTTGTATGTAGGTTGCGTAACCCTTCCAACGGGGTGGTTTTTTATATAATTTTAAACAATTGATGGTTGAAGACGAATCATCACAATACTTCGGGGGTCTTTGTGCTATTTCCCATGCGGTTATTTTGTGGTCCTATAAATAGGTCACATGACCGTAGAGCGATTTTACTTCAGTAAATATTTTTACCGATCTCGGAACAGAAATCATTTTCAAAAGAATCAGCTCATTCCGATTGACACTTTATTAATTTACGAGGGATGTCGTCAAGCGATACCGAAGAAGAGTTTCATGATGTCGATAATCAAACCCTAAATGATGTCATGAACTTTGTGAATTCAAATGAGGGGGCTGATGAAGGGAAATATGTCGCAGGGTCTCGGGGATTTTACACCGAGACCATGTATTATAATTTTGTGGCAGGAGATTATAGACGGTCTCTGGCCGATATGATGGCTGCCTTCTCAATTCCCGCCGGTTGGACGATATGTACGCCTAGTCCCATACAAAGGATGCATAATCCCCCACATTTGGGGATGGCCATTCACGAAGCTAGCTTGGAGGGTGGATTCCGAGTTCCCATTCCCTCCGAGGTGGCCGGTATCATCAATGCTTTAGGCGTTCGCCCAACCCAGATACTGCCAAATAGCATGTCAATCATCATTGCCTTTTGTGTGGTGATGAAACTCTTTGGGCAAGCCGCGTATTTTGGCAATTTTTGGGCTCTCTTCAAGGTCTCCGAGTCCCCGAAGTCAAATGATGGGTTTTACCAAGTAAAATCTCGAGGGAACAACAATCGATTTTTTTGCTCTTCGAAGTGCTCCCACGGTAAAGGCTGGAAGTCGAGGTATATATATATTTATCCTCCGACGGGGCAAAAATGGAATGTGACCTGTCCCTGGCGAGTTGGTCCTATCGATGTGAGGGACGTCCCAAAACCAACTTGGAACGAAGTCTTTGTCAAGAACTTGCGGCGTTACAACCTCGATGTTCAGAAGCTAATCGAGGAACCGCGTCTTCGCGTATGTGGTTTAACTTCGTCGCAAAGGAAGCCTACCAATCCCGAGGACCCTACTCTGGAAGAAGTACTTCGCGGGGCTGTGGTCGTTCCTAAAGGGAAAAAACTTCGAGATTTACAGCAAAATGTGGCATTCTGGACTTGAGCTTCGACCTCGAGATGTCCTGAGTCGACTGCGAGGCCGGCTACCACCTCAGGGCAAGCTCCGAATCACGATCATATCATAACTCGGGAGGAACACCGACGGGGAAAGAGACCTCGAGTCGAGGAGGACAACGATAATGAGGAAGATGACGCTCCCGCCGACCATACGACCGATAGAGTCGCCAATGAAGAACGCACGGAGTTCAATTGGAGTTTATCCGATTAGATGGAGTCGGAACTGACACATCCCGGTGGCTTGGATCCTCAAACTTCGATACTCTTCTCAGAGTCGTACAATTCGTCGTTTGCGGCCTTTATACACAACATTTTCAAGACAGACCAGATGTCGATGCTGAAGACATCGGTGAAGAAGAATTTACACACTGCTGGTCGACTTGGTGTTGGTGTAAGTATTCGTTTATGTTCTCATTATGTCCTTCGTTTCTCTATTTTATTTTCATATATGTATCTTGCTCGCGCAGATGATGCAGTACCTTTTTCACGGGTACTATCGAGCCGAGTTGGCGGAAGAGGAGCTAAATAAATATAAAAGGGAGGCCGAAGAGGCTATGCGGGCAAAGGATGAGCAGCTTACCGAAGCCATGAGGCAGTTAAGTCTCTCGACAAATGAAGTCGATAGGCTTAAGGCAAGTTCTCCTCGACAAGAAGGAATCGTTTCTCCTGCCCAAAGGTTGGCCATTGCCAAGGAGTTTCTTGAGTCCCCTGTGTACGAATAACTATCCGACCAAAAAATGGGTGCCGAGTTGTTTAAAATGTATGAGAAGGCACTCAGTCAATGCGCTCACGGGGGTTTTCTGATCCCGGAGTTCGATCGTACAGCGATCAGTCCATTTTTGGATGATAAATGCCAGGTCGAGATTGGTCTCGAAGGAGTGGATGAGGAGGAAGCAACTGCACGAGGCCACGAGTTCGGCAGTTTGATACCTCCCCCTGTCGCCGAAGATTGATAGTAGTCGACATGAAGATTGTAATAGCTAGGGTATATGTAATTATTTTTGTTGAAAAATAAATGAAAAAATGGTTGTCTATGTTTTATCTTCATTTCGTCGAATTCTCGTATTTCAATTTTCTTTTGATGTCGATTCTATTGATAGGTTGAGTAGTTTGTCGATTTAATGAATTGGGCTTTTGGGCCTCTTTCGGACTAAAAGGGTGGGCCGCAAAGTAACCATTGCGTCTTTTCTAAAATTTTCGAAAGAAGGGTGTTACTGGCAATTTACGCGCGCGCTGAAAGTTTCAATTTTTATAAATAGGCATTCATTGCTTCACTGTTCATACCTTTTATAAAAAATTCTACTAGTCGGAGCCAGGTCGTCGGAGCTGTCAGCGAGCAATTTTAAGCAGTCGTTTTTGTAGTCGAAGTCTTCTTTCCTAACTTTTAGGTATTCCTTTATCTCACTTTCTATTCTATGTCGAGTCAATCTTTGTCTGTCGGAAACGAGTCGGTTGGGGAGGGAGAGGGTATGTCCATAGATTCAATAATGTCACATTTCGATATCCCTTTTGAAGGGAAACTTCATAGTCCTCTTTCGGCCAAGTTATTAGGTGTAGTTGGCTCAGATTCTAAGAGTGTTGTTCGATCATTACCTTTGTCTGATCGACACCGAACTGTAGAGCATTTTAGCACTATAGTGGCAGGTCGTCAACGTCTTTCGATTGAATCAATTTTGTCTAAATACCAATTTCCGAAGGGCTGGTCCGTCCTTCTTCCTACTCCTGATCAGAGGATGAACGATCCGCCGATTAGGTGTAGAACCTTCCACATCGATGCATTGAAGAATGGTCTTCGTTTCCCTCTAGCCAATGAATTTGTCGACATTGTAAATGGTCTCGGATTATGTCTAGCACAACTAGTTCTCAACGCCATAGGCTATATCATAGGTTTTTGCCTTGCTATGAAGTCGCTGGGTCAACCTGCCCACACTATTCCGTACCAAAGTTTTTAAGTAAGCATACTCCGATAAGGATCTCCATCAAAAACCCAACATGTTTAGCTCGATAAACCTTAGTTTCTTCATTTTCACTCCTCCTCGGTCTTCTCGACCTCCTGATCGAGGAGGATTCTTAGAAGACGATCTTCGTATGGGTGGAATTGAAAGGGGTGTTCCCCAATGTGTAGGCCTCGTCCCCAATTGTTCGATCATCTTTCGAGCGGAGAGGTCGATTCCGGGGCTACAGGAATTTCGGCGTTCAAAAACTAAGCAACATATATCTGTACGTCGAACCAGTTCGAGTTGTCACCAGAATAACTGAGCCAGAGGGAAATACAAGTTGTCGTAATTCGAGAAAAGGGCGGAGGAACTAAGATGCAAGAATCCGACCTCAGCTTGAAGGCTTTCGATGTTGAGGTTCGCTCTAATATCGATTGCACAGCTGAGGTGGATAATGCTGCAACGTCCTCAAGTTCAATTCTCAAGGACCAATTTGGTAAGCAAGCTGCTGCCATTAAAGTACCTCTGGCCATCTACAACCCTGTCGGATGAAGACATGAAGACTAGAAGAGGACTCTAGAAATTTGTAACAGGACTCAATTGTAAAATACTTCGTAACTTCGTTTGTAGTTGTAACGTTTTATCGAGTGCAATAAAATTTTATTTTGTAGTCTCTTTATCTTATTATCGATATACTTGTGCCGACTTTTGATTAGCTTATGATTATACTTTCTTTTATAATTTTTTGAAGCCTTCATCTTGATGTACTTCGGCAGTCGAGGAATTCGAACAATTAGCTTATTAATAGCTTCCATCTCGATGCCTCTTCGGCTGTCGAGGAACTCGAATAGTTAGCTTATTAATAGCTTTCATCTCGATGCCTCTTCGGCTGTCGAGGAACTTGAATAGTTAGCTTATTAATAGCTTTCATCTCGATGCCTCTTCGGCTGTCGAGGAACTTGAATAGTTAGCTTATTAATAGCTTTCATCTCGATGCCTCTTCGGCTGTCGAGGAACTCGAATAGTTAGCTTATTAATAGCTTTCGTCTCATTACCTCTTCGGCTGTCGAGGAACTCGAATAGTTAGCTTATTAATAGCTTTCGTCTCATTGCCTCTTCGCCTGTCGAGGAACTGGAATAGTTAGATTATTAATAGCTTTCATCTCGATCCCTCTTCGGCTGTCGAGGAACTTGAATAGTTAGCTTATTATAGCTTTCATCTCGATGCCTCTTCGGCTGTCGAGGAACTTGAATAGTTAGCTTATTAATAGCTTTCGTCTCGATACCTCTTCGGTTGTCGAGGAACTTGAATACTTCTTAGTGACTCGTGATCTTGATAAGTAATTCTCCATACTAGATATAAAAGTATATATATATTCAAAAGATTACAAAATGCTTGAAATTTAAAACAAACAAGAGAAAATATCTTCAAGCGTAAAATTTTTTGAGGTTTTTTCCGTTCCAAGTCCGATCCAGGGGCTTCCCATCCATCGCTGATAGTTGATATGCTCCTTTCTTACCTATCTCGACCACTTTAAAAGGTCCCTCCCAGTTAGTATCGAGTTTTCCTTTGTTCTTTGATATGTCGATTCTTTTTAATACGTAATCCCCTACTTGAAAGAATTTTAGCCTCACGTTTTTATCATAAGTTTTAGCCATCGTAGTCTTGTGGCTTGTATTCTCGTTAAAGCTCTTTCCCTCTTTGCCTTTGTCTGGTCGAGCTCATAGTTTCTTTTCTCTGTATTTCCTGTTTCGTCATATAGATCGATTCTCGGTGAAGGGACTTCCAATTCTGCCCGGGAAATTGGCTTCGGATCCATAGACCAGGTTAAAGGGGGTTTCTCCCGTCGCAGTTTTTCCTTGGTTCTATTTGCCCAAATTACCCAAGGCAACTCGTCTAACCAAGCTCCACTGGCCTCCGTCAATCTTTTCTTCAAGAGTCTGACGATCTCTCTGTTCGTGACCTCGGTTTGGCCATTCGTTTGAGGGCATCCAACCGATGTAAAGCGTTGTGTTATCTTGTGTTTTGAACACCAATCTTTTACTCTCTTACCGACGAACTGCCCTCCATTATCCGAGATGATGGTTCTCGGAAGACCAAACCTGCATATTATTGACCAGTGGAAATTGATTATTTGTGTTTGAGTAATTTTTTGCAAGGGGACCACTTCAATCCACTTGCTGAAATACTCGACACCCACAAGGAGGAAACGTTTCTGTCCTCTCGCCACCGGGAGCGGTCCCACTAAGTCAACGCCCCATTGATCAAAAGGCTAGGCAATCAAGATCGATTCCATTTTCTGGGCCGGTTCTGAGGCACATTGACATGATATTGACATTTTGCACAACATCGTGCATAGTAGCTCGCGTCTTTTACCATTGTTGGCCAATAATATCCCAATCGAGACACCCTGACCGCCAACGATCTGCCTCCGGAATGGCTTCCACAAGAGCCTTCGTGAACCTCCTTTAGCACCATCATGGATTGCGGCTTGGAAATGCATTTCTGTAGCACTCCATTGACTGAGCGGCAGTACAACTCGTTGTAAGAAGGGCATAACGAGGAGCTTTATACTTGATCCTTCTTGCTTCATTGTTGTCGACAGGTAAGAGTCCATTGACCAAGTATTCTATTAAGTATTCTATTAAACTGGTTTTTTAACTAGACTCTTCACCATCTAGATTCAATATGTCAATACCTAAGGCCTCGATTTGTGTATCAATGGCACGTCTGGATGAGACTAGTAGTGTTACTTTTCTTGTTGTGATACCCTCGATGAGGTTCCCAAATTTGACAAGGCATCCGCCCTCGTGTTCTCCGTTCTTCTTATATATTCTAGCTGAAAGCTTTGGAATTTGGATGCCTGAGATTTGACGAGATTTAGGTATTTGATCATGGAGTCCTCCTTAGCTTCGAACAATCCCTTGAACTATTTTTCGACTAGCTGGGAGTCGGTATACGCAATTAGGTTCTGAATCCTTGTTTCTATGGTCATTTTTCAGACCGGCTAACAAGGCCTCATATTCCGCCTCGTTGTTGGAGACTAGAAAATCTAACTTCAAGGCAAACTCCAACTCTTCATCCATCGGGCCTTGAAAGAAGATGCCTGCACCAACCCCCATTGATGTTGCAGAGCCATCCACATGCAGCATCCATAATTCTGTTTTCACCTCTTCCATTTTTGTGCTTTCCAGAACGAAGTCGGCCAAGACTTGTGCTTTGATAGAGGTTCTCGGCATATAGTCGATATCATACTCACCCAACTCGATCGCCCACTTGATGAGTCTTCCAGAGGCATTTGGTTTCGAGAGAATTTGTCTCAAGGGTTGATTTGTAAGGACAATAACTTTGTGCGACTGGACGTAAGGACGTTTTCGAGCTGTCGTCATGATGGCCAAGGCAAACATCTCGATTTCTGAATAATTTTTCTCTAGGCCTTGTAAGACCCTGCTGACATAATATATTGGGTGATTATCCTTTGCCTCCATTCTGACTAAGACTGAACTAATCGCCTGCTTCGAAACAGCTATGTAAAGATATAAGACTTCGCCATCTTGAGGTTTGGCTAAAAGGGGCGGCGAGATCAAGTAAGTTTTGAGTTGTTCGAATGCTTGGTCGCACTCTTTCGACCATTCAAACTTTTTTGCATTTCTCATGATTTTGAAGAAAGGAAGGCTTTTATCGGCGGATCGAGATATGAAACGATTCAATGCTGTAATCTTTCCGACTAGCTTCTGGACCTCATTTAGGTTCCGCGGAGCCTTGAGATCCACGATTGCTTGGATCTTCTCTGGATTAGCTTCGATTGCTCTTTCGTTCACCAGGTACCCGAGGAACTTTCCAGATTGGACTCCGAAAGTGCACTTTGCGCGATATAGCTTCATTCCATATTTCCTCATTATGTCGAAGGCCTGTTTTATGTGTTCCAAATGGTCCTTCTCGTCGAGGCTTTTGACTAACATATCGTCGACGTACACCTCCATGGACTTACCCAGCAGCGTCTCAAACATTTTGTTGACCAACCGTTGGTAAGTTGCCCCTGCATTTCTGAGTCCAAAAGCATTACTTTGAAGAAGTAAACACCTAACTCGGTGATGAACACCGTTTTCTCCTGGTCTTCGAGGGCCATGAAGATTTGGTAAAAGCCTTGGAAGGCATCAATTATACTTAAAATCGCACAGCCTGCTGTTGAATCGACCAGGGAGTCGATCCTCGGGAGAGGATAGGGGTCGCGTGGGCATAGCTTGTTGAGATCGGTGAAGTCGTTGCACATTCTCCACTTCCCTTCACCTTTAGATACTAACACTACATTGCAGAGCCACTCAGTGAATTGTATTTCAGCAATATAGTCTGCGTCGAGAAGCTTCTTAACTTCTTTCTTGATTATTTTGTTTCTCTCCGGCCCGAAATTTCTCTTCTTCTGTCTCGCGGGTCTTGCAGATGGGTCGATGTTCAATCTATGAACTATGATCTTTGGGTCAATTCCTTGCAAGTCAGTGGTCGACCATGCAAAGACGTCCACATTTTGTCTTAAAAATTCAATCAATTGAGTCTCTAGGCCTTCGGAGAGTGAGTTCCGACTCTTGTTGTTTTCGACGACTCTCCTGGGACTAACTCAATGGTCTTGTGACCCTCTGAGGGCTCAAATCCTCGAATTTTCTCTTTCTTGCATTTATTTATTCTTGCTTTTCTTTCAACTTTTCGGTCGAGTCTTTATTGACTACGCAATCCACGATAATGGGAGTGACAGGCTTAGCTTGAGTCCCTCCATAGGTTTTTTGAACTTTCGTGGAATAAGGCTGTTCTTCTCGGACATTCTTATCGACCGAAACTATATAGCAATCCCACGCATCTTTCATATTTCCCCGTACTTCCCCTACACCGTTGGAAGTCGGGAATTTCAACTTTTGATGATATGTAGAGATTACCGCTTGAAAGCTATTCAAGGCAGGTCTTCCTAATATCACGTTATACGCGCATGTAGCATCGACGATCAGGAACTTGACCATTCTTATTTTGGAGTTGTCTTCATCCCCCATCATTAAGGACAATGTCAGAGTTCCCATGGGAATTACTTGCGGTCCTCCAAATCCAACTAGGGGCGTAATGATTGAATCAAACGGGGTATGGCCCAGATCCATCCTTCTTAACGCATCCAAGAAAAGGATGTTTGCCGAGCTGCCAGAGTCAATTAATATTCTCTTGATAGTCGCGCTGGCTATTTGCGCTGTTATCACCATTGGACAATCAGGAACATCAATGGAATATATCCTGGCTGTAGATCAGAGTCGTCGAAACCAATCATTTTTCTTGGAGCGATTGACTTTATCGAGAAGATTTCCTTCCTCTCTCCCGGAGAGCTCTAGAAACCATCCTTCACGAGTTCTTACTATCTCCATCGGCAGGACCTCCTGAAATCATATGGACAACAGTTCCCGGCTGAGCTCTTCTTGGTTGGTTGTCACGATTCCCCCTGATTTTGCTCTTTTCTCCTTCCTGGGGACCTCGACAGCGACCGATCATTTTTATGCCTTACCTCCGCTTGGCTATTTTTCTCGACCTTAACGTACCTTGTTAAGTGGCCTTCTGCAATTAATCTTTCGATTTCATCTTTCAATTGGTAGCAATCCTTAGTGTCGTGGCCCCTTTGTCTATAGAACCGACAATACCTTTTTGAATTTGGGGGTTCCCTTTGCTGCGGAGGTCGTCTTAAGAGGTTCTTATCTTGGATAGCGAACAAGATTTTCGATCTAGGTTTTTTGAGTGGGGTATAGTTATCGTTATACCTCCGAGGTGATCTCCCAGTTCTTTGCCTTCTTGTATCAAAATTTATTTCCTCCTCCCGGAAATCCCTTTTATTCCTTTTCTCAACGTATCTGTTGGTCGGCATTCTGTCGACCACTTGCTCAGCTATCGGGAAATGCTGTTCCTTTTCTTCATTTTTGCCCAGACCAAAGAAGGTTCCTCTTAGTTTTGTCATCTCCTCCTCGACCATATACTGATTAGCCATTTCCATGAGCTTTTCATACGTCGACGGGTTTTCCCTCACTATTGCGCTGGCAAAACCTCGGTTCAGTGTGCTTTGGAACAGGACCATTATTAGGAAGTCCACTCTTGGCATCTCGACCTTCAACAGTTCATTATTAAGTCTTCCCATGAAACTTCTGAAAGTTTCATCCGGTAAATGAACTATGGAGTACAAATGATTGGTCGGGGGCCTGACAGCCTTTTTGCTTCCAAATTGGCTCATGAATTTGTCACATAGTTGATCAAAGTCAAAAATTGATTTTTCTTCCAACCTGCCAAACCAAGATTGGGCCATGCCAGCCAGGGTTGTCGGGAAGGCCTTTGCTGTTACGTTATCAGAGATTCCGTGCAGCTGCATCTGAAGATTAAATGAAGCTAATCCTCGGGATCTTTAGTACCAAAATATCTAGGTAGCTGAGTCGACAATCTTTTGTCCGAGGGAAGTCTTTCAAAGAAGATTTCATCGCAGAAAGGAGATTTCCTCAAACGAGAATTCGAAACAGGCGTCTCGTTTTTCTTTTTGTGTCGATCCAGCTTTTGTTGGAGCGACCTTACGTCGGAAGCCAGTTTATTGACTTCCCTTACCGATAGGGCCGACTTTGGGCCTAGGCAACTTAGGCAATTGTTTGGGCCCCCTACATATATTACCCTTTATATAGCCCAATAATATTGATCCATGAAAAAATAAAATTTGTTACAATAAATTTTATGAGCCCATATATCTATTCAATAGTTCCAACATATTGGGCCTTAAATTCAGCCTATTTAACTGCTGAATAAAAAATAAAAAAAATGAATATTCATAGATGAATTCACGCCTGATGACTTGGTAGTTAAAAAGAAAAATTGAAGAAGTCTAACAGTCAAGGTAATTACTAATCAACGTCTATTTTATTTATGATAATTAGGTTTAACTACTTATTCTCTAATAAATTTTGTGTCTTCTTCTCTAATAAATTATGTATCTTCTTCTCTAATTTTTCAATGCCTCTCAATCTCCGACTCCCTATTCTCCTTTCTTTACTAAAGTTTGAATTTTCAATAATTCACCACAATTACAATTACTCTCTTTCTCTAATTCTACAAATCAAAGGAAATTGAGTATTTCTTTTAGAGTTGAGTATTTCTTATATATTCTAGACCAAGCTATTTCTTCGATTAAAATTAGATTTGAACAATTTAAAAATTACACAAATATATTTGGATTTTTATTAGATGTTACAACTTTAAAGTCTTTAGATGACAAAACTTTGAAAGAACATTGTATCAATCTTGAAAATTCATTAAAACATAACTCAATTTCAAACATAGATGTTTCCGATTTATATTATGAACTAAAGGTTTTATCAGAAGTTATGCCTTCTGATATAGATAAGCCGATTGATATTCTTAATCATATAAAAGTGTTCGATTCGTATCCAAATACATGTATTTGCTATAGAATAATATTTACTATACCTGTAACGGTTGCTTCTGCAGAAAAAAGTTTTTCAAAACTTAAATTGGTAAAAAATTATTTACGATCAATCATGTCACAAGAAAGACTAAGTGAGTTGTCCATTTTATCTATAGCAAAAGATATGTTGGAAAAACTAGAATATGATGACTTAATCAATACTTTTGCAACGGCTAAAGCAAGGAAAATAAATTTTACATAAAGTAGGCCCCATTTTTATGTTTCGCCTAGGGCCCCGAATAATCTTGAGCCGGCCCTGCTTACCGACTGTTCTCCCAAGTCATCTCTTCCGATATGCCTTTCTTGGTCCCGATGAGCTTTGCTATTGGCTTCATTTAATTCGACTCTAATCCCCACACCTGGTGCCCCCGCAGGTGGGAGCTCCCGAGGGGAATTGATCTCCCCTTTTGCATACTCGGCTATCCATTCTTTTCGGGCATCGTCTAAGATAGCTTTCAAATCTTCCGTCGTGAGTTGGAACACAACAAGAGCTACAGGCCTAGAGGGTCCGGCCTCCTCGACAGGTGTTGAATTCGGATTTTGTCGAGGGATATTATCACCATGTCCTTCACCATTTTGATCTCTGATCTCCTCTCGATCACGCGCAAGAGCGGCTTTCGATCTTATAGTCATCTTTTTTCGATTCAAAGTTATGTTCCCACAGACGGCGCCAAATGATGAGTGTGTTTTTGGTATATTATTATTTTATTGTCTATGTTCAGGTGTCAGTTCCAACACTACTCTCCAATGTGAGGACAAGCAGGTCAATCAAGCTACTCCTCTTTTGTTTAGGGGATCCTAACCTTTAATCAAAGATAACCACGTTAGGTTAATACCGGTGGTGACCCGGTGATAACCCTCCGATGCTTAAGTCAGTCTTGGGATAAGGAATCAAAGTTATAGTTATATTCTGTCTATTGTCCTTACCTGTTCTCATTTAAGAGGGGTATTTATAGTATCAAGTTTCAACTACCGGGTCGGATCATGATAAGACGTATAAGTTCGGATATGGATACGAACTATTCGATTGGATCCAGCAGTAACTGGATTCGAGATTATTTTAATAGATATCGATGCGAGGCGTTTCAGAGATCGATATCGATGAGCTTCTCAAGCAGATATCTGCTCCTGCCAAGTGTCGTTGTCGATTTTATATTATAATATTTATTTGAGTGCCACGTCAGAGGACGAAGACTTGGTATATCAATATTATCATGTTGTTTATTATATTTGTCTTCTTAAAGATCTATTAGATATCAAGCAATATTGTAGTATATTCTTTTCCTCCATGATTAGGCAGTATTCATGATATTACATCAGATGCTTAGGCAAGCATTTATATCAATAATGGGAAGGAAGCAAAAAAGAGGTCCGAAAGCCTTACAATCAATTATGCATGAAACATAAAATAAATTGTAATGGAAGAAAAGGAAGAAAACATAATCTAGCATTAAATTAGGACAATTCACACATCTCTCGATCAAAAGAATGCATTGTTACATGGCCAATATTTTGTTGTGATCTTGACATATATATAATCTCAATTCATCCCAAATCAAGTGAAGTCTAATAAAAATCCAAGTTCTAATTTTAGTAGAGATATATGTTTTTACTACATCAAATAAGTGCATCAAACTGATTTATCTCCAAAAAGTCGATGTGGAAAGTCGCAAAACAATTTAGTGCAATAAATTTTTTCATGATTTTCTCTTGCATTCGATATATAGGAAAAAAGAAGACAAAAAAAAGTTATCTTTACAAAAGAAAAGGAGCTGCCCAACATTAATTTAAGGGAATGAAAGAGAATCTATGCTTGCAGTGGTGGATTCCAAAATAAAGATTCTGAGGCGGATTTCGTCTCGAGATTAATTTATAATCTTTAGAGAAAGTATAATAGGGATTTAATCAAGCCGAGTAGTGTCAAACGCACGACACTATTCAAAATTGGTTTGATTGTTAAATTAGTCGAGCTCAAACAAGCTTTTACCGAACGAGTTCGAGTCGAGTATCGAGTAGCTTAATATTTTACACGTATTTTTATCAATTTTTAGCTTATCAAGATGAGCTCGAGTCAAACTTCAAAAATTATCGAACGGAACTTCTTTGATTATGTGACGAACCGAGCTCAGACGAGCTTTTATCGAACGAACTCGAGTCGAGTATCGAGTAAATTGGTTTCATTTTCAGCCTAACTGTACATATATAATAGTTTTATTAAGAGTCATATGACATTTTACCTTACATGATATATTGATATTTGTAATGTTCTATTTATCTCTTTGTGATAAAATAAATGATCATAATATATCTCCTTATGTTTAAAAAAAAATTAACCGCCTCTCTTATGTTCTCAAATATTCAAAAATATTTATGATTAATACGCTTTCATTTATGTGAATCAATTTTATGTAGAATTTTGTTTGTTTAAGCTTAGACGCACCATTACATATCACCTATGTACGATAATGACAATAATTATTAATTATAAAAGAGTGAACATTTTATATTTTTAAAGTTTAAAAAACTGCGTAAATTCTAAACAAAGTATATGTTATTAGTTATTTCAACAAAATAATTACTAAATTTGTAAATAAGATAAACTGATGACCCATTAATAAATCTAGAAAAACATAAACAATACATTACATATCTATTACAACAAAATAACTACTATTTTTTTTTTCTGGAATCACTTAATATTGATATTTTTTCATGTTATTTTATATGTAACAGTTCACCCTCCTCTCCCACCTTTACGCAACTATTTCGACACCCAAATTCTATTTTGGGCATGTGAAATGCATTTTTCTACTTGATAATGTATAATTAATGATCATTTAAAATTACATATGGTAGTAATGTGCCTATTTCTATAGGACAGAGAATTAAATGGAACCTTATGCTTATCACATTTATTAATCATTATAAAATATTGAGTGTGTCAATTCTTTTCTTTTTT
The DNA here is from genome assembly GCA_034814905.1 of Penstemon davidsonii. Classification (NCBI taxonomy): domain Eukaryota; kingdom Viridiplantae; phylum Streptophyta; class Magnoliopsida; order Lamiales; family Plantaginaceae; genus Penstemon; species Penstemon davidsonii. The sequence goes on from JAYDYQ010002167.1 coordinate 25,521, forward strand.
TTTTTATCGTTTTTTCTTTGTTGTTGATGATGATGAATAATGACCTACGTATGCACACTAGCTAGAGTGGCTTCAAACATACTAAATTTAATTAAAGGATCTTTTTTGAAAAAATTATTGATTAGACCAGGTTTATAAGAAAATTCCTAGACTTTTTGATGAATAATGCACCACATTATTAATTCTGATGATATTATACAATATATTACGGTGAATGAAATAGTTCATTCTCAACCACAATATCTAGTCTAGTAAAAAATGCCCTCATATTTCCCATGATTTCACTTTAATCACATGTCCTATCAGTTAGCACGAGTGACAACTTTGTGTCTTTGTGATACTCTTTGCAAGTGTTGATAGACAGAGCAGTTTGTGAAGTGATGTACCGTTTTTGGTGTAGTGTAGTGGAATTCCTACGTACCGCTCTTGACCTATTTTATTAGACTAACTCATTACTAAGTAATAGCAGCCTAATTGTGGCGCAGGATAAGTCTTGTTAGAGGCGAGCTTTTTAAGCTATCTTTAACAACCCTCTTAAATTATGACATTTTTATCTTGAAATTAAAGGATTGTATAGTGTTATACATTTCAATTTTTTACTCTGCACTCCAACATCTACTTTATATTTTAAGATCATACTTTTAAACAATAATACCCTTCACTTCAACATCTATTTTATATTTAACAAACTATTTTTAATTATTATTTATATACACATAATAATGATATATATTTTATTATGTATTTATTTAATATAATAATACAATTACTTTTTCAAAAATATTATTATTTCGAGAAAATAATATGAATTTAAATTAAATAATCGTGTTCTTTGAAGTTAAATTAAATATTTCGTGAAAGTAATATAAAATTAAAATCTTATTATTTCGAGAAAATAATATGAATTACTATTTTAAAATATTTTTTAATTTTTTGCAGGAAAAGTACAAAAGGTGTTAGTATTTTCCTGCAGATTCACAATTTTTTCTCTTGACTTTGGACTCTTGTATATATATATATGAGAGTCCAAATTAAACATTTAAATGTTTTATTCATAAATTATATAAGAATTCTGTTGGAGTTCAATTTTTTTACAAAACTTATAATTTTTTTTTATATTTTGAGTCATAAATAACCTGTTGGAGATGACCTCAAACAAAACACAAGCATGGAACAATTTTTTTATTTGGCCATATATAAGATTAATAAGTTATACAGTTATAACTACCGATCCATTTTCCGAAAGAATATATGTTTAACCGATGTTCGAGCAAAAGAGATAGCATGCTTATGCATGTATCAGCCAAAAGTTAATAGTATAAATTTGTTTGTGCACCATGGGCCCCAACCCCTAAATCGTTCATACTTCATAGATTTGAATTTCTTTCGTACGCTAATTGCTAAGTTGCTAACCATGTGCATCCAATATTCTTTGCTTTCTTTCTTCATATAATAAGTGGAAGATGCAAAGCACACTACTTTTGATTACAATTTTATGATACGTGGAAGGAAAAAAAAGCAATGTTTTTAAAATTGGACTGAAGATTGAATCTAGGAATTTACTGGTACATGGTTTATCGGTCGCATCGATTCAATTATTGATTGAATTGGATGGTGTTATAATAATATAATAAATACATTTGGTTTCGGTCTAAAAATTGACGAAATAAAAGAAATATGTCGAGTTGGATGAAATCATGGTATTAAATGTATTTTTTCAAAAAATGTAGTATCAAATGTATAAAATAAGTGAAAATTTAATATTAAAAGTGCAATTCCCTTCAATTATATTATATTTCTAGACCGTAACGAAAGTTGTCACAAATCAACCCTACTTTCGAAATTAGTCCTACTTCGCTTCTTTGAGACTGCACCACATTACAGGGAGCACAAGCTCACTGATTAACTATTTATAAAGAAGTTTTTTATTTAACTCCGATATGATAGTTGAAGTTCTAGTTAATCGATTTCGTAAATGTTCCTATTGTTAAGATTGTGCGATATTGTTTTTAGGAAAGATTCAAATTGATAAATAAAAATTTGTTCAACTAGGTATTTGAATTAATGATAATTATTTTAGCTTAGGGGATTAGTTTTATTTTCGAATATTTTATACTCTCCTCGACTTGAACTCTTGTAAGACTAGATAGTCCTACTAGGAATTAAGGACTACGTAAAATACAATATATTATATTTGTTACAATTTTGAAATGATATCCTGATATATATAAAATACATACAGAACTTAAGCTTTAATATATGAAATACTTTTCTTTAGCTCATGCTTATCAAGAAAATTTGAATAATACAAGATAATTATAACATAGACATATTTACTAAACAAACAAAAATAAAACACAACAACATAAGATATTTCATTACGTGACTTTATTTTCTTTTCTTTTTTCAAAAACTATATATAGTTGGGGAAAGAAAAATTTATACGGTGTTCAAAAGATATATGTAATAAGAAAATTCTTGATGATTTTTTTTTTGTTATGCTAATAAATATACTAATAATCATTCATTGATAAATAATACGGAGTATATTGTTAAATTAAAGTTAATTATCATAAATAAATTGATGAATTACATTGGATTTTTTCACTATATAGATGTTACATATATAATTAACTAATTTAGTAGATAGGCAAATGCAAGAGTTGAACAATCGTTTCAATGAAATAAACACAGAGTTGCTTCTTTGTGCTGCATGCTTAAATCCATCTGATCTATTTGAGGTCTTTGACAAACAAAAACTTGATCGACATGTCGAACTTTATCCTAATGACTTTCCTTCTCTTACACTTTTAGCCTTGCCCAATCAACTTGAAAATTATATCATTGATGTTGGAGCAAGGGCTGATTTTTCAAATTTGAAAGGAATCAGTGATCTTGCTAAGAAGATGGTTGCAACTAAAACGCATGTCACATTCTCGTTAGTTTACAAAATTGTGACATTGACACTAATTATTCTACCCATTGCAACTGCATTAGTAGATAGAATTTTTTCGGCTATGAATATAGTGAAGAATTGACTTTGTAACCGAATAGGCATCAATGCCTAAATGATAGGTAGCCTAGTTGTTTTTACAGAGGGAGACATATTTAGTGGTATTCAAAATGATGCTATCATGGACCGTTTTCAGAAGAAAAAAAATTGTCATGGTCAATTGTTATTGTAATTGGTGTCATTTGAAAATGTAATTAACATACATATATGTTTTGGGTTCTTTTGGGGTTATAAGGGGGTATTATATGTAATTAAGTAACTTGTGGGGTTATTTTTACCAGTCTTTAGTAGTGATCTTGCTAAGAAGATGGTTGCAACTAAAACGCATAACGCATTCTCGTTAGTTTATAAAATTGTGACATTGACACTAATTATTCTACCCGTTGCAACTACATTAGTAGAGAGAGCTTTTTCGGCTATGAATATAGTGAAGAATTGACTTTGTAACCTAATAGGCAATCAATGCCTAAATGATATGTAGTCTAGTTGTTTTTATAGAGAGAGACATATTTAGTGGTATTCCAAATAATGCTATCATGGGTCGATTTCAGAGAAAAAAAAATAGTCGTTGTCAATTGTTAATGTAATTGGTGTCATTTAAAATTGTAATTAACATACGCATATGTTTTAGGTTTTTTTTGGTTATAAGGGGGTATTATATGTAATTAAGTAACTTGTGGGGTTATTTTTACCGGTTTTTACCTTCTTTTTTTTGTATCTCTACATAAATTTTCACGTGAAAGATATATACTTTTTTAAGTTTGACTGTTTGATTGATTTTTTTTTTTCCGAATATTAAATTTATCGAAAAACTTTAGTCCCATATCAAATTCCTGGATCTGCCTCTTATCCGCCTCTGATTACGGAAACAATCATTTCAGTTCCATATATAAATATAAAACAAGATAATCTTCTTTCAACCTATTATTCATAAATTGGTGTATATGTACATGTTCATAGTAAAATGTTACTAAAGTATCTACTAGGTACCAATTAAGGCCCTTATTTAATGAAAACAAGAGTTGATTTGATAGCTAGTTTACTAGTGTCGTGAAAAGTGTGGATAGTGAGAGCAATGTAAATTAAAAAATTAAAAAGGTAGTGACAATAAGGGTGAGTGGGAATGGCGTCGGATTCCCGTACCAGTTGTATTTGATAGACAAAGATATTTGGAGTTCCACGTAATTAATTACTAGTGTGGGAATCAAATAAGTGAATTATATCCATTTATTCATATTCTATATTCCGACTGATGGCATATATCACATTAATGTTCTGTGGCATTACTACTAGTACTATATATATTCTTAATTTTATGAGAAAGGGAGACATATGCGTAAAGCAGTAGCTAGGTTGCATTATGCAGATTAGATCATGAACAGATATGCATAGGACATTGGTGGTGGTGGGGTGGGGGTGGGGGGGGGGGCTTGACCCCCAATATGGTCTTTTTTGGTATTATATATAGCAGTATAAATAACATATTTTGAATATTTTGGCCCAGTTAAATCTTTTTTAGTAAATAAACAAATTTCAAAAAGTAAAAAAAAAAAAAGTGTCTACACTATCGAATTTTTTCCATGAAATTATTGATTAATGTTTCAAGCACAATTGATGCAGACTAAAAATATTGTCTAATCCATGATCATTAAAGTTTCCATCACCAAGCTTCAAGTTGTTCGTCTAGAAGTTTGCCTAAAAAATGGAACCACCGTTAGACACTAAGTCGGAGTTTATTCCAACGAAGCCCCTCCGATGTTCAAGTAAGATGTATGATCTTGAACTTAAAGGCAAAGCGAAGAATATGAAAAGTAAAGTGTATATGATGTCTATGGAATGACAATGTGTAATTTGGTATAGGATGGTTGAGATAGAGTTTGTACTCAATATACAGGTTGGTAGGACAAGTTTACCATGGGGAATGTTCCTCTATTGCCCTCAATGACATTTTTCATGATTGTTCATAACTGAATTTTATGTTATATAGACTTGTTGAGGTCAGTTGATGTCATTGTACAGAATGTAGAGGACAACACTTCTTGTCATTAAATAAGACAAAAGGTGATGTAAGGGTGATAATCTTCAGAGAGTCTCGGGTTTAGGAGTCTGACCTCCTGGGTGGTGCCCGAGTTGCTAGTATAGCAGGGTAAATCCTCTAATGAAGTATTTGCCTACAGTTGCACTGATGTTTTAAGGGTCTTATGAGTTGTAGTCCAAAAATTTGCATGTTTAGTGATTCAGGCTCATGGGGTGCGGTCTATGCTTGTTCCATGGGAATAGCGATTTCCTCAATCTTAGTTTGGTTTGGACTGAAGGGATAGTGTCCCGCAAGCCAACATTATAAGCTTGTAAAAGGACTATCTTACATGATAGTCTTTGGTTTAAACGATTTAATACGTTTTGTTTATTTATGGTATGTCAATTAAACTGTTGGTCCCAAGTGGTCAGAATGAGGTCTAGAGGGGGAGGGGGTGAATAGACCTCTGAACCTTTTTAAAATTTTCTCTAACTTTTGTTATCAGCAGAGTAAGCTGATCGAAACTTATGAGACGACTTAGTTGTTCACGCACAAAGCTTGTTCAGCATAAGTTGACCACTAGTCTGATTTTACTTATCTGTTTGAAATTAAATAAGAGTTTGAAACTTGTATGCACCGGATTTTAGTCAAGTATTTTTCAAACAAGTTTTTCTTACTTAAAGATTTTATCCCCAATTTTTAAATTTCTTTTAAAATCTTTAGCTTCTCAAGGTTTGGTTATTTATGAAAATATGCAAGAATAAAACAAGTAAACCAACACAATAATTTTTATAGTGGTTATATAGACAAGAATGTCTTTTAGTCCATTCTTCTAAATCACGAAGATTTAGGTTATACTATGAACACGAAGTAAATAGTACACTTTGCTTGCGCTTTTACAACAAATGATAAAGCCACAAGTTCGCTATAGAAAATCACAAGGAAAACTTAATACTCTTAAGTTATATCACTCACAAAGATGGATATACACTTCTCACAACACTCAATGTTTATACAGAAATCACTAAGATTTTGTTTGGCTTGTTTCTTCAACTCGGCTTTGTCAACAGATGACTCGGCTGATAGTGATCTGTTCTTGAGTTTTTGAGACTTAGAAAATTTGCTCGTTTGAATTATCTCTCAGTTGTTGTGTTTTTTCTTCTTGTCTCTAATTCTTGAATCTTGAACTATTTATTCTTGAGTTTGAATTCTGCCCATTGAAGAAAGGCAGATTTCAAATCTTCCTCGAGTACTGGTCCTTGTTTCTGAACGGCTTTCTGCAACTGTTCACTGTACAGTTATGTTGTACTTTCTGTCTTGTCGCATTTAATGCACCTTGCTGATACGAGATTTTTCTTCAATCATTTGTCATTAAT